>VUQH01088078.1:14391-27288 GCA_015106775.1 Etroplus canarensis
TATTAATCCAGAAAAAGCAGCCAAAAACTAAAAAAAAAACACTTTGAAAGACCTTCCGAAAGCCTGGAGAACTTTTGCTCAAGACCACTTTAAAAAAAAAAAAGATGTACCTGGCTTCTTGGAAGAAAATAAATAGAAATTAGGGGTACCTTGATACTTTTGCACAGTAGTGTAATGCAAGCCATACTGGTGATATCTAAACCATCCATCTGTATTCTTAACCACTTATCCATGTTTAAGGTGGTGAGGAGCCTGAAGCCTATCCCAGGTGTCTTCGGATGAGAAGCAGGTACACCTCGGACAGGTCACAGGGCTCCTTAAGCCATGTTTAGTACATGTATACGAAACAAAACCTCACCTGTCTTGTTGGGATGTTTAAGGACGTATGGCTTCATGTCCAGTAGAAAATGATCAAACTCAGTGTCCATCCTCTCCCATGAGTGCTCATATTTGCTCATAGTGACCTAAATGGGACGTGTAAGTTTACAGAACATAGGAATGAGTCAATTTTACTTCTCTGTTGACAAGCACTACCTGCTTTAACTAGCTAACTAGTGATTACAGCTAGCGGAAACCTTATGAAACATAGTAGCACCGTGACACGGAATGCTGACACAATATGAGACTGCAGCTACAACAGCAGCTAGTTTAACTACTAAACGCAGCAATCATCAAACCAGCTAGTTACTAGCTCCTCGATATATTCTCACGCCATGCATTAGCAAACAGGCTGCAAACACCCCTAGCCGAGCTAAAGCGAACCAGCCTAACGTTCGCCCTCTGGTACGATTTATTTTAGTCTTACACAAACAGAAAAATAACGTGCTAGATAAGGTCACACTGTCTGCGAAAATACAAAATGTGAACCAAAACCGACGTACCCTGAGCACTTATTTCGCCGCTCAAAACCGTTCAAAACTTTAGCGTCTCCACGCTACGTAACATCCGCTTTCCGCAGACACGCGGCGTCTCGGTGTTGCTATAGAAACAGTTTCCTTTATGAAAAAAATGTACTGTCGGCTACTGCCTTGTATTCTACCCAAGGTATCGCCGTAGTGGTAATTTGGCAGAGGTTTTACGCCGGATACCCTTCCTGACGCAACCCTCCATGGTGAAAATCATAGAGGGTTGCATCAAAATTCGCTGCATTTCATTTGATAGGAACAATGTAAAAGTTCCAATACAGAAGATCAAACATATGTGCTGGAGCCTGCAGTGAGTACTTAGGATTTAAAATAATTAAAATATACAGTTCTGAGTATTATAAAACCACCAGGCTTAAACTACACATATCTTCTGCTTCTAGAGCAGAGGTCAGCAACCTTTACCATAAAAGGAACCATCTGTAAGCCATTCTGGACACACAAAAAATCTGTATGAAGCTACAAAACATATTTGAGACTTATAATATTATAACTTACTCAAGCTATTTGTTATATATTTGTGATGTTTAACTTCATTTTTTACCTGCTGTAACAAAAGAATTTCCCAACTTTGGGATAAATAAGATATACAGTTGAAACCAGAAGTTTACATAGACTGTGTAAAAAGACACAAACATTTTTTTCACTCTCTGAAATTAAATCAGACTAAACTTCTTCTGTTTTAAGTCAGTTAGGATTGCCAAAATTATTTCTATTTGCTAAATGCATATTTTTGAGAGATTTTTATTAATTTCTTTAACGTCAGAAGTTTACGTACACGAAGATTACTATGCCTTTAAACAATGTGGGAATGGCCAGATGATGATGTCATGGTTTTGGAAGCTTCTGATAGGTGTTATTGTTCCAAAACTGACTATATGTTTACATCCATGTGACCCAGCAAAAATACAAGAATAAATTTTATAGTCATCTAGATTTTTGTCAAAGCCACAGGGAGCCACTGGAGGTGGGAAAAGAGAGCTACATGTAACTCCAAAGCCTGCAGGTTCGAGACCCCAGTATTAGGGGATCACCACAGCAGATCATCTGCTTCCATCTTTCCCTGTCCCTTGTATCCTCTTCTGTCACACTAACCCTCTGCATGCCCTCCTTCACTACATCCATGAGCCTTCTCTGTGTTCTTCCTCTTTTCCTCCTGCCTGGCAGCTCCAGGCAGTATCCTTTGCCCAATATATCCACTATCCTTCCTCTGCACATGAAGTTTTAATACTGTAACTAGCTTCTACATTCTTTCAGCCAACCTGTGTGCCCAACTCCCAGGTAGACAGAGCTGGATACCCCAGGCTGTTCTCTAAGTAAACTAATGTTAAATGTCAAAGAAGCATATCTCTCTTTAACAGTTAAGGCCAGACTAGCAGCATTTAGTCATGTAGCACCATATTTAATCATTATCTGCTCCACTCACCGCTATCTTGCTATCTTGCATTTTTCTCCTCTTGTTTCCACTCTCAGAAGGATAGCTCCTTTTTCATTTTCATTTAGTGGCTTTGTTGGGGTCATTAGGTTTGTTTAAACAGACTCTTGCAATGGGAGTGAGTGGAATTAGGTGCACCTTACGGTTAGGTGAAGCCTCATCAGAAGTGGGCTGATTTGGAAATGCCAATATACTAATATGTCTAGAGGAACTCAGGAGCGAGGCAGCTGAGCCACCAGGAAAGGCAGGCAACCACTTGACGCCCCAGGCCAGTGGGGGCCCCCAGGGGTTGACAAAATTTAAATTACAGCTGTGGCACTGTACAAAGTTTGTAATGACAGTAGGAGACATTGACCTCCCCAATGGGGCACCACCTTATTTCACTCATGCATGAATCTGTTTAAACAAATATAATGACCACAATAAAAGCCCCTCAGGGCAAATGAAGAGGAGTTATTTTTTTTGGAGTGATAAAATAAAGAAGAAAAAAAGGATGAGGAGAATGGTGGTGAGTGGAGCAAATAATGATTAAATATAATGCTAAGTAATTGTAATGCTCTGGCTCTGTCATGGTTTGGGACTGCATTTCAGCCAGTGGTTTCGGAGATCTTGTCAAAATTGGCATTATGAAACAGAAAAGCATTTAAGATTTTGATTCGCCATGCAATACCATCTGGAAAGTTTCTGACTGGCATCAGCCTGACTATGACAATGATCCCAAACACAATGGCAGTACAGTAAAAGCCTACCTGAATAGAAAAATACACAATGGAACACCATCACTCATAAACTGGCCTCTCCAGAGCCCAGACCTCAACATTACGGAAGCAGTGTAGGATCACCTTGACAGAGAACAGAGCAAAAGGCAGCCAACATCCAAACAAGAGCTTTGGAATGTCCTTCAAGAAGCCTGGAGAACTATTTCAAAAGCCTGCCCAAGAGAGATCAGACTGTGTGTAAGAATTTATTCTTTAGGTAGCCATACAAAATATTGACTGTCAAGCTCATTAGAATTGTACAACCTCATCTTTTACCGTATGTACTGCATTTTCCATTTATGTTTGTACTTTTCAATAAATCACTGCACTTATTTCCCTATTTCGCAGCAAAATATAAAGAATGAGGGATGCTCAAGACTTTTGCACAGTCTTGTATTTTATATAAAGCTTAGACATGCAAGTTCATGTCATCATTTAGTTAGTTTATCGTTAACTAGCGTACTCCATCTTCATTTCCCAGATTTTTTAAAAGGCATAGATGTTGCATTACAGACTGCATCTTGTTTTTAATCAGGAAGCGCTTGTTTAAGTAACGCGTCTAAATCTTTATGTTCCTTCCGGAAGATTTTGATCTGCTGCATCCTAAATCATGAATGGGCCTCAACTCTCAGAACCAGCAGTGTCTAGCATAAGCAGATGAGCTGGTCTGGATCAAGTCCGCCAGATGGTGGTGAACGCCTGCAGTTTGAAGGATAGTCAGCGACTGATGAAAGACCCCTTCAAGTGATCCTCGTATTTTTTTCATACGGTGAAGAGCTCCGAGGTGAAATTTCAAATCTAGTTGCAAAAAAAAACCCAATCAACGTACGTTTTAACCTTTTGTTTCAAAACCTATTGAATACTTGCAAAATGCACTCAGAAAATGTACAGAAAGCGCACTTTTTGCTGTATAAAAGGCCTGAGTAACTTATGAAATACACAAGTCCTGTTCTAATGCATCATTAATGAGCATATGAGTTTCTCTTTATTAAAACTCAATTTACCAAAGAGCGAATTACTCCTGATTAAAGACCGTTAACTGGGCATTGAAATTGAAGTGAAATATTCCCACGGTCCTTGAAGGCGCGCTTCTTCGACGTCACTTTGAATGAAAAAGAAGCGCTCAGCTGTGGTCCAGGCAGAGGGAAGGCGTGCGGTCCGACAGCAAGCAGAGGCACCCCTCCCCCCGCCCCTCCACTTGTCCAGAGCCGCGAAGAGACCGGGACCTCGCAGAAATCGGTCGGGACAAAAACAACTTGCGGTTGTGTAGTTTCTCTTCCTCCCCCCTCCCGCCCTCCCCCCGTTATGGCTGACCATCTTTTACATTATAATGACTCAGCTGGGGTTGGGAACCGGTTCGCCCGCAAAGGTGCTTTGCGGCAGAAAAACGTGCATGAAGTGAAAAACCACAAGTTCATTGCGAGATTTTTCAAGCAACCGACGTTCTGTAGTCACTGCACAGACTTCATATGGTAAGTTTAAGTCACGCATGCTGCAGCATTTCCTCTCATGGCTGTTTGCGATGATGTGACCATGCAGGTTTAGGGTTTTAATATACTGGAGCTCATGTTTCCAGCTTTAAACCAACTTTGTGCTCAACTTTTTTTTTTTTTAATTTATGGAATAAAGTAACCCCGTTTGCTTAGCTTACACTTGTGCTTTTTGTTGCAGGGGATTTGGGAAACAAGGATTTCAATGCCAAGGTAAACCACCTGCATGTGTGTGATGATGGTTCAGTGGAAATTGTACGGTATGAGCTACCTGACCGTTTGACCCAAGGAACAAGAGTCTAGCGCAATAAACGCCCTTCAGCATTTGCAAATTTAAAAACACGTGGAAATCAAGAGCCTGCACAGCAGACAGTTTGAAGTTAAAAAGGTTTATTTTCTTCAGAGGGGACATCTGTAAGAAGGAGATCAGAATATTTACATCTTACAGCCAACAGGCATGTCATAAGCATTTTACAAGTTAAATTTGAAGTGTAAGACATACCTTGGAGTTTTAACACTTGAGGTTCAGTTGGTTAGTTATGTGCAGGCTTGTTGACACCTTCTAAACTGTTGGCAGGATATTCAGGAGTGTACCTGCTTCTGCTGTGGATATACCTGCTTCTTTGGTAGCTACTTCTGGTCTGGATATATCGTGAAGGATGCAGGTGATGAATCGCTGGTTGATATCCTCTAGAAGGAACCTTGACTCTCTGGTAAGCCTTGAACCTTGAGGGAACCTTGACCCACTGGGTAGCAATTCCTCCAGTTTGTGGCCTGTGGAAAACTTGATTGAATTTAATGTTCTTGCCTCTAGAGGAAGGAAACCCTGTCCAGTACTGATAGAAAGGCTGGGTTCTTGCATTATTTGGAGGTGATGGTTTCACTGGTGTGGAGGCATATCTAGTTGCAGACCCTCTGCTCAAGTGGTTACCTTGGCCATGCCCTTCAAAAGCATTAAAGATAGGACCAGAACTTTGAGAAGGCTTGGCATTTTTGGAGGGATACTGAAATAGTTCCTCAAAGACAGGATTGAGTTTGTTACTTGAATGATAGCCGTATCCATGGGAGACGGTGTCGAAGTCATGACCTGGGGAATCAAAACCTGAATCAACCACCCTATTACCATTGCCAAGTGGTTCAGGCTGCCAGGACTCATATTTGGGTGAGGTCACAGCCGGAAAGGTGACAGATGAAGCAGGCTTGTAGTATGCAGTTTGATGAGGTTGAGTAGTTCCAGTGCTTGGAAAGAGTGGCAGTGTGTTTGTATAACCATTAAGTGATGCCGATTGAAGTGTTATAGCAGCGGGCTTGGTATTTACTGGTTCAGCTACCTCATATTTTGACCTTAAAGGAAATAGAAGTGGTTTGAAAGGGTTTACTGGTCCCCATTGTCTGGACTCACCATTAACAAGTCCCTCTACCTTTGGAGCACGTTGTGCATTTGGCTGCTGTTGAGTTGAGACTAAGTTATGCCATTTTGCAATCTTGTCCTCTGTTTTTGGAGAGCTTGGTTGGTTTTGAGTTGACACCAAGTTCTTAAGTTTTGCAAATCCTTCTGCTTTTGGAGCACTTTGTGTGCTTGGTTGGTTTTGTGGAGTTGGAGCTAAATTCTGCAGTTCAGCTGAAGGCTTGCTGTAGCTTGTATATACAGAGCCAGCTGGCTGGTTATAGATACCCTGTCCATTGTTGTGATCAGAGGTTGAAGAGGGCCAATCTTCTTCAGCAGCCAATAGGTTCTTTGTATCAAGTTTATTTTGGTACCGATAGCCACGCATGTCTGTAAAGTTAAAAGTTCATATAAAAACTGTAGGTTTTAGGCCAAAATTTTATAACTGAGAAAAAGTTACTACCTTTTGTAGTTAGTGAACCGACATTACTATCAATCAGAAACAGAAGACATGAAACCCTGCAAAATAAGCAGATAATGATTAAAACGGCAATTAAAGGTAACTGAAATAAGTCGAGTGCTCAGAACTCACATCAACAAAGCATACCACAAAATGAGTCCAAGAAACATGGCTATTAGCTGAGAAGCAGCTCCCTGCACACCTCAGAAGCTATGGCTTGAGGCTTGGAGATTAACTCTGGACTTGACGGTAGCCTCTGTCATATACAATGTATCCCTCTGTGTCTCTTAAATATCCACCCCAGTTCTTTATTAACAGAAACCACTTTCAGCTGCTGCTTAGACACCAATTAGTGGCCAAGTTGTTAACAGGTGTGGCAACTGGACAACACCACCCATTATCTCAGTGTAAAAATTGTCATTGTAAACATACCCAGTGTGTGAGGACTGAAATATTTTGTTGACTCAAAGAATGCTTCTTTTTTACTGACTAAGAATTTTTCATCTCTTAGGTCAGGTTGCACATATTCACTGAAATCAACACCCTGTGGCTGCCATCTTTGCTAGTTTTAGATTTCTTTCTAGATATCTGATACTGTGGCAAAGAAAAGGGCGAGGTAAGAGGGAGGCAAAGATGAACAGAGTAGGAAGAAAGTTTAACAGTATTCATATGGGTCAGTTAAAGGGTAGACCACCAGTTAGGTGTTTGTACAATAATATCAACAAAAAACATAATGTGAAAATAGGGGATAGAATTTTCTTTTTTTTAAATGTATGATGCATAGTTTAATCTGGTGTTTTCAGTACTGAGCCTTCACCACCAGAGACACCAGCACACTCTGATGTATCTATCTCTGACTCCATGGTACATTTCATGTCTGTATCGTTTCATAAGTGTTTCACGAGTCCTCCTTGTCCTGCATCTGTATAGCCACATGTGACATGTTTTGACTACAGCTTTAATTCAGGATTTAAAATGTCACATTCCTTTTTTGAGGTTACAGTAGATCATATTATTATGGAATTTATTGTGCATGTACATGTGTTTGCATTTTTTAAATAATTGTTTTAAGAGGTGTACACGTGTGTAGGAGCTGAGCTGTCTTCTTGCAGTGTGGACGGTCAGTAGAGAGGGACTGCATCTTGAAGTAGGCTAACAGAAATGTGTTCTTGGATGCAGACAGTCTTTGTTTTTATTCAGTGTGCAAGAGACAAGCCTTACTTTTTAAGAACCGCAAAGTCAGATAATACCCAGAGGGCTCAATGTACACTCTCATTACTAAATTGTGTGAATGCATAATGGCTTATCTAATTCTTAAAGAACACCCTATGGAGAATTGTTTGAAAATATTGTTATTACATGGGACCCTAGGACAGACAATTCAGAGAGATTTTACAAATGTTTATCACATAGACTTTAAATTCAGGCATATATTTCCTTTGTTAATGCAAACTTATGCAAGATCTCAAAAACTAAACCTCTGTGGAACTGCTTCTCTGAGGCAGGAATTTAAAGTAAAATACTTGTGCGCCTCTAACACTGACAGTGATACTCGTATCTATGCTGGTTAAAGGTGATGTGTGACATGTATTAAACACAGCTTACATTTGGCCTCTGAGAGTGAATAGAAAGGTGATATAGCAGGTCTCCTGTGATCCTTCATCTTTATCCATTACCCAGCATGGCTGATAGTTTATGGGTTCATAGGCGTGGGCAGATTAAGGGCCGCCTAGAGCTTCCAGATAGCATTTTTAAAAAATTCTCTTGTGATTAACCACCTCTACCACACAGCGGTAAAGCACGTCAAAGTAGAGTTATGGCAAAAGAAATGTTTTTATTACTGAAGTAATCTGTGTGGGTGAGGGACCAAACCCCTGCAGCTCCCAGTGTGATGACTGGTCTGCCTTTTTACTGCTAAACATAACAAAGGTAATGTGGGGTTCTTTAGAGTTTAGGTTGTAGCACGATGCATTTTACAGAATTAAAGATGAATGAATCACCTCACAAACAAGATTATATGTAATAACTTTTTGTTTAGCAACCTCACATTTACTTGTGTTTTCCTGAATGCACAAGGTACATTCACTGTAATGTACTTTATTTCAGGCCACCATAGTAACACTAAAGATGTAACTCACCCAAAACACTTTGTTATTCATAAAGTGCATTTTACAGTTTTCAATACAGCACATTGTTTAGTGTACATGGAAATAAATTATGTGGTTTTCTCAGCCTTGATTGAGAAGCCACAATACTGATGCATCTTGTCATATGGACATGCTGAGTTATATTCTGTACACTAATCCCATTATACAGTCAACTTAGATGACATGAACCCTCTCTTCTTTTACTCTCACTGTGCTCCCTTGTTTTTATCTATCCCTTAATCACTTTCATTGTATTTTTTCTGACTCAAATTTAAATAAACAACACTTATAACAAAATATAAAATATAGGTCTGTTGTGTAAACTACGCCAGTAAATATTGTAAACACATGCAATGCTAAGGATAAAACCAAATGTAATCCCAGTTAAAATCATTTTTTTTGGGGGGGGGGACTTTATACTGCGGCTGTGTTTATTCTTAAAGAGTTTAAGCTAAAGTACAGTACAGTCTTGAACAACTCCACCCCCAAAGGCTTAAGCCACCCATCATTTCTTTATATTTTACTAGAATAGTGGCGACACAAGCCCCTCTTATCATGGAGGGTTGCGTCAGGAAGGGCATCCAGCGTAAAACCTCTGCCAAATTACTGATGCGAAATAATCCGCTGTGGCAACCCCTTGGGGAGAATGTAAGGGAGCAGCCGAAGTTACATTTTTATTGGGAAAATAGGTGCAATGATTTACTGAAATATGAGCAAACAAAATGCACATTACATAATGGAAAAACAGAGTTAGTACATTTCTAACAAGCTATAAAGTCTATATTCGGTATGATCATCTTTATTCTTTAATGTAGCATGAATCTTCTTAGGCAAGCGTTCTTGTTGTTTCTTTAAGTAGTATACAGGAATAGTTGTCCTGGCTTCTTGGAAGACATTCCAAAGCTCTTGTTTGGATGTTGGCTGCCTTTTGCTCTGTTCTCTGTCAAGATGATACACTGCTTCCGTAATGTTGAGGTCTGGACTCTGGGGAGGCCAGTCTATGAGTGATAGTGTTCTATTGTGTGTTTTTCTATCCAGATAGGCTTTTACCACATTGGCAGTGTTTGGGATCATTGTCTTAGTGAAGCTGTTGCCAATCAGACACTTTCCAGATGGTATTGTATGGTGGATCAAAATCTGTCAGTGCTTTTCTGCCTTCATAACTCTATCAATTTTGACAAGATCCCCAACACTGCTGGCTGAAATGCAGCCCCAAACCATGACAGAGCCTCCACCATGTTTTACAGATAGCTGTATATGCTCACTGTTGTATCTCTCTCCTTATCTCCTCCATACATACATGACTGAAATTTGAATCAGAAATTTCTAATTTGAATTCATCACTCATTTAAATCTTTTGCCACTGATTTTTAGCCAAGTTCTGATGTAATTTGGAATACCACAGCCTTTTCTCCCTGTTTCCCTTCTTAAGAATTACTTATTGACAGCCACTCTTCCACTGACACCATTTCTGATGCAGCTTCAGCAAAAAAAAAAAGAAGCATTTCTCTGAAAATAGTCTAGTAGAAGGACTAGATTGAAAATTAATGAAAAAAAGCAGCCAATGTACAAAGAAAAACTTAGCCTAGAGAACTATTGCTCAAGACTACTTTAAAAAGTACAAGAAAGTCTGGCCATGGAAGCAAAATATAAAGAAATAAAGGGCCTCTGAAGACTTTTGTACATTCCTGTATATAATTTTGAAAGTGTATCTTTTTAACATGGCTATCTCTTCTTATCATTCTTTTTTGTTTGCACTTGTAGGTTATTCTCTGCTTAGAAATGTGAAATGTGTCCCATGACTTAAACAGAAACCTACTGCTAATATATAGAAAACACTCTTTTCTCCCACAGTACATAAAACAGCTGAAACTGTGCTTTAGTTACAGGTCACACATGATGCCCCCAGATGGCAAAAATTGGATTTATGCATCAAGGGAATTAATTAGATAGAGCTGCAGAATTAAAACCAACTGTCTTGTTTGAAGTATGATGTGGTCCATTTAACATTTTCATTAATGTGAGTACACTTGTTGATAGAAATGCACAAGAGGCTATTTAGCTGCACAACTGTATAGCATATATTTATTTGGTCAGCCATCAAAATGTGTCAGATGTTTCTGGGTTTTTTTTTTGCTTCTGTTTTGATTTGAAGATGTATTATACATGAACACATCAAACTTAAAATAAGAATTGGAGGTAAATTACGTGCCAAATGTTACAGTGGTAAACTGCTTTTTCCTGCTCTCTGAACATTACAGCATCAGATTATTTAATTGAAAGCAGTCTTGTGAATGAGTTAGTGTGCTTCAGCTTGTTGGATCACTCGCTACTGCAGCGGATGTCTTGCTGTCCCTCCTTGCCCCCCCCCAACCACCACCACCACTCCTCAGCCTTTGAAGTTGTGGAAATGACTGTGCCATCTGGAGAGTTGAGGAGCCATCGCTGGGAGGAGAGCACTGTGTCTGGACAGAAGAAAGGCAAGGGAATGAGGAAGAGACAGTTGGAAGTAGAGGAAGAAAAAGAGGAAGCAGTCGTAACGGTGTAGAGAGGGTGAAAGGAAGCTAAGGAGGAGGCAAAGGTGAAGGCATAAGTGCCAGACTGAATAAACACAGGAGGATGTGTAATTGTATGGGTGGAAGTGTGAGGGTGAAGAGTTGTTGAAGTCAAAGAGGCCTTTTAGACATTTTGGCTTTTGCTGTAGAGCTTTGGCAAGGATAAAGCAAACAGTGTGACTACTCAGAGCAGATGAAAGAGAGTAGAGTGAAAACAGGGGTGCATAATATGTCTACATGATGACTGACTGTCAGCTGTGGCCAAGTTACATCCAAATAGTGCTGTCTCAAGATTTTCTGTTGTGCAGAAGTTAGTTAAGAATTAGGATCAGATTACCTGTTATAGCTGGTATTGTGGTCACATAGAGGTAGATGTTGAGAGAATTTATATATCCTTACTTTTTAAATTGTTCTGACAATTTGTGTCCACAGAGCAATAGTGAAGTGTTAGCTCCTACACATGACTATTCCATCTTTGTTGTTAGATGAAGAAAGATGAAATTAACAATTAGTACAACCATTCTCTTGGAAATGTGAACATAATCAATTAATAAATCAGATTCCTCCTATTCTGATATAATTCTGGCAAACATTATACACCCTGTATGTTATATGTTTAAGATGATGCATTCCAATTACATGCAAATTGTCATATCATTTGAATGACATATTTTAACAAAAGTATAGTTATAAACTGAACGTGAAGCATTTTTGCCAGTGAAACATGTTAAATACATTGTAAACACATGTTATGTATTTAAATCAATTTATGGGTTTATCAATAATATTGTCATTTAAAATACACTAGTGTTGTATTTATTTTTTACTGACAAATACACTATATGGACATAAATATTGGGCCATCCCTCTTAATCATTGAATTCAGGTGTTTCATTCAGTCCCATTGCCACAATTTCCCCCCTGGGATTAATAAAATATTCTAATTCTGATACAATCAAGCACCTAGCCATGCAGTCTGCCTTTACAAACATTTGGGAAAGAATAGGTAGTTCAGAAGTGCTCACTGAATTCAAGATGGTACTGTAATATGTTACAACATGTCAGTTGGTGAACTTTCTTCCCTCTTAGATACTCAATGATTGTTGAAGTGGTATTTTTGCCACTTTTGCCAGGTGGAAGTTACAGAGCAGGGTCACAGAGTACTGAGGTGCATTGTGCCTAAAAAGCTCTCCTGCTTAGTAACTGCAGAGTTCCAAACTTCCTGTGGCATTAACATCAGCACAAAAATTGTGCACTGGGAGCTTCATGGCATGGGATTCCATTGGCTTAGCAGCTGCATGCAAGCTTTACATCACCTAGCACAATGCCAAGCATCAGATGGAGTGGTATAGATCATGTCGCTTGTTCTTTGACATGACTAATCATGCTTCTCTAGCTGGCATTTTGATGGAGGAATCTGGTTTTTGCAAATGCCAGTAAAACGTTACCTGCCTGACTGCGTTGTGCCAACTGTAAACTTTGGTGGGGGAGAGAGAATGCTAAAGGGTTGTTTTCCTGGGACTGGCCTGGGCCCCTTAATTCCAGTGAAGGGAAATCTCAGTGCTTCAGCTAACCAAGACATTTTAGGCATTTCTTTGAAGAAACAGTTTGGGAAAAGTCCTTTTCTGTTCCAGCATGACTCTTCCCTAGTGCACAAAGCAAGCTCTATAAAGGTAGGGTTTGGTGTGGAAGAACTTAACTGGCTCACACCGAGCCCTGACTTCAGTCCCATTGAACATTAG
>VUQH01088078.1:27308-37687 GCA_015106775.1 Etroplus canarensis
ACCAAGACATTTTACACAATTCTATGCTTCCAAATATGCAAGCACAGTTTGGGGAAGGCCCTTTTCTGTTTCAGCATGACTGTCCCTAGTGCACAAAGCAAGCTCTATAAAGGTAGGGTTTGGTGTGGAAGAACTTAACTGGCTCACACCGAGCCCTGACTTCAGTCCCATTGAACATTAGGGATTAGGAGCCAGGCCCTGTCATCCAACATCAGTGTCTAACCTCACAAATAATTTTCTGGATGAATGGGAAAAATTCCTGCGGACATGCTCCAAAATCTTATAAAAAGTGTTCCCTGAAGAGTTGAAGCTGTTACAACTGCACATGGGGACCAGCTCCATGGTAGAATGTGCTGTCATAAAAGCTCCTGTGGGTGTAATGTGTAGCAGTCCCAATACCTTTGTCCATGGTGCACATCTTACTTGTTTGAAAAATGAAGAAAAAACCCAGTAAAGCCAGTTGGATAGAGAGGTATAATTCTAAATATTATGTTAAAGTTGGAATAAATAGAAGAGAGATAGAAGTCATGTGTTCCATGAAGTCTTTTTAAGAGATCTTTTACGATTTTCTTCCTGTAAACTGTATGGCTATGAGGGTAGCAAGATTGCCTAATTTGGTAAACCTGTCTTTAACTGGATAGCAAAAGGCAAAATGCAAAAGTCAAGCTTTGGACTAGAGAAAAATGTGAGTATAGCTTGAGAGAGTAAACAGTTACTTCAGTCTGGCCCAGAGTCAGATAAATTTGAAGTTATTGTCTGTGGATAAAGAAATGATTTAATGCATTGATCCCTAAAAACAGTTCCTCTCATACTTCATTTATATGCACTGTGTCACTCAGGGGAATTTCAGAAGGTCGTGTCTGTTGCTGTTTATAATCACCATGTCATCTGTAGCTGCTTTTGTGGTAGCATCGCCATAACTTCAACAGATTTTGTTGTGATTGAAATATATTTTCTTTTTTTTTAATACTTAGTTCTTATTGAAAGTTTTACATATTTTTAATTGAACTATATCTTCAAATCTATTGCATCCAGACCCAGCGACTATTTACTTCTCAACAAGAAAAGATATCTTTTTCACTTTATCAGATGGGTGCATTGGGTGTGGGTTCCTTCACTACTGGGTATGACATGAGTGTCAGTTTGGGCTGGTATGCCTCCAAAGAGACTGTCGTGGTAGCGTAGGTGTAGAGCCAATCTCGTCCTCTGTTCAGAATGGAGCTATGGACCTCATTAACTAATCAAAATGCAGAACTGTGGTGTTGGAACATGACAGAGAGAGCTGTGCAGCTCCTGATGGGGAGCCCCCAAATAAACATCTTGCTCAACAACACGCAGTGATGTGCCTCTTAAGTGACACTGTTGAGATCTGAAGGGGTCTCCTGTTCCACTCTTTAATTCAATTTAATTTTATTTATATAGCGCCAAGTCACAACAAAAGTTGCCTCAAAGCGCTTACACTGTTAGGTAAAGATCCTACAGTGTAGGAGAGAAAACCCCAACAATCAGACAATCCCCTATGAGCAAGCATCGGCGACTGTGGGAAGGAAGTGTGTAATGATGGTCTGAATACGTTAATTCATGAAATGTTGCTTTGGTTTAAACCTTGTTACTTTACTCTGATTTTTTTTAAAATCCTATTATTCTGCTCACAGTTCTGTGGCTGTTGTTTTTGGTGTACTTGTATTTACTCTGCTACATTTGTAGGAAGTTAAATCAAAAGTTTAGGACCTTATTTAATATTTTGAATTAAACTGAAAAAGCATAGCCTGTCTATTATAAACTCTACCCTCTCCCTAATAAAAAATTCAGGTGGAAAGAAAGAATTGCATAAAAAACAGAAGTCACCCTGAACAGCATTTATTTTTGATATTATACCTTGAGCTATTTGAACAGAACATTTTTACAGCCAGCACATTTTTGGGCTCCTGGAAGAACAACAAAGTGAAATGCTAAATCAAGAAGAACATCTGAGTTTCACTTCAAATGTCTGATGAAACTATTTGGCAACTGAATTATCTCAAATAATTCCCTGATTGACATCAAAATCCTCCAGCAGGCCTTTCAGTTTCACTTTAAACTTGATTTCAACCATCTCTTCAAAGTTATCAAACTTGAAGAAGAGGAAATTTCTGCTTGGGACTAATTGGAATAGTTGAATGTGGAGAAATCAGTGAAACATTATTTTAATATATCAGGGATTTTAAACCCTCTTCCAGCTCTATGGCATTAATTACAGTGTGAGTGGAAGCTTAGCTGGCCTGGATAATTATGTGTAATTCTGCTTCTGCTCATCTCTGCTTCACATTCAAAATGTCCCCCTCTACTATTGAATATTGGGTCTCTCTGTTGCCCCCACTCTCCTTCATTTTCCCTCTGTCTCCCTTTCCTTGCTCTCACTCGACCACTGTAGCAACAAAGTGGGCCATTTCCATTTTGTTATCATGGTAACAGCTCTTCTGGGCATTGCCTATGTGCATTTTATGTTATCAGATTGCATCCGCTCTTGATGATTACAGCACCTTGGTCCCGTTCCGTCTTGTTCTATATATTGAAACGATAAAAGCAGTGACACAATGGAGCTTTTCATAAAAAGACCCCTGTGGTATTTATAGCAATTTTCCCTAACAACAAAATGTCATATTCAAATAATATGAATCTTATTTTTCTATTGCCTAGTCAGTATGCAATGTATTTTCAATGTGAGCCTTTTTCTCAGTACTATTTATGTTTTTCAAAGGGCACTAAAGTCACACACTGTCAAAAAATATTGGCTCTTACTATTCTTTGGGGAATTGGTAGCTTGTCAAATTGAATTGTAGAACCTTAACAGCCATGCCCAGGAGCTTTTTTGATCTGGTTGCCAGTTAGCACCCTTAAATACAGAGGGACACAAGACTTTCTTCTTTCTCACTGTTAAGAGGATTGCCACAGTCTGGGTGCAAAACAAAACACTCTCATTAAAACTCTGCAACATGGAGAGAAGAGGATGAGGAAGAAAGAGGACTAGGAGTGAGAGGTAGCAGATGATGATGATGGGAAAGTATACACAGTGTTTTTAATTACTCCTTGATTGTGAGTTTGCTTTTCCAAAGGCGTGATGAGGTTTTGAAATTGAAACAGCCAAGTCAGGAACTTGAAGCTTTCCTGAAAATCCTATGAATTCTAACTTTGAAGGCACAACGAAAAACTATGTTAATCTGTGTACGTGCTGTTTTGCTGACAAAATGATGCTGAGCTTAGTTTGTTGTAACATGTTTGGACACTGTTTTAGTTTTACCATGAGCAAATTTTGTCGTTACAATGCTTTCTGAATTCATGCAATCAGGTTCCTATTTGGACAATTTTTAGCTCATCTGGCCAAAGGATCAATTAGTTAATTCCATAGCGAGGTGTCGCTCCTGTCTGTCAATTCATCCACAATTCACAATTGCTTCTCCAACAAATTTTAATGAAACTTTGCCCAATGTATGTGTGAGTTATGCAAAAATCTCTTTAGGTAATAAAAAGTAAATTTTCATCAGGAAAGATTAATAACATTTTATATACCGTAATGCAAAAGGAGTATACAAGTGTGTTCGTTGTCTCTGCTGTCACCAATTGCTTTCACATAGTAGATCATTGGGGTTCTGTCTCTAATTTTGTCTTGTTTTTATACACACACGCACAAATACACACACACTCACACTTGTACAGTATGTCTTTGCCAGATTTGTGTTTATGTAATAAATGACTACCAGATGTCTCTTACACTCATAACCTGCCCTATGTCATATCTCAGTGTAGTTTTGATTTACAGGATGAATTTTTTCATATCTTTTTCCTCATGTTCACTTACTACTGTAAACTTGTGCCAGATATGCTATCATGCTGTGCCAAGGTTACCATGGTAACTGTGTTTGGCCCTCACACTTGCTGTGATGTGCCAAATATCTGCCACGTAGTTTACCCTAGGCAGGCACTTCCCCTTTTAAAGACTGATAACACAAAACACAGCTACTTCCAAGTAATTTAAATGATGATTCAGTATTGGCATCACCTCCTCAGCTTCCATTTAGACTAATAAAAAGGGGTCTCAATAGCTTTGACAGTGCATCTATGAGCCTGTCTGGGTAGATTGTTTGTGAGTCTATAAGCATTTTAAATAAAGATGTTAATGAAACAGTGTAATACCAGACAGGCATGTGATCCTACCTGAAGCACAAACAGAGGGACGATACCATTTTACTATCCAGTTCATCCCAGCACTGACCAATGCAAGTATGATATTTTCATGTTATCAGACTGTCTGTCTGAGCAGATCAAGTCACGGTGTTTTGCTTGCATAACACAATGTCATCTGGTGACATTAAAAAGGGGTCTCTTTGGAGGCTCGGCAGCATTACTCAGCTGAGAGTGGGTAGTTAATTGTCAGGGAGCCTCTTGTGTGTTTTTGCTGAGACACAATACAGTGTAATAAGATGACACTGTGTTTTAACAAACAAAGGCAAAAGAGCAGTGGGAGAGGCCTTGGAGGGAAATATCTACAAGAGAGAACGAGGAAAACACGAAAGAAGGATATGTGTGATTATTATAAGGGGCTGCTTTTCCCCTCTTCTTATTTTCATTTACATCCTTGCGTCTTCTCTTCACCTCATCTCCTTATGTACTAGTTCTTTCCACTTGAGCTGTAAGTGGAGGAGGCAAAAAAGAGATGCAAGGGTTCGAGGAACTGGTATTTGATTAAATAAGGCTATGTTCAAACTGCAGGTTTTAATGCTCAATTCCAATTTTTTGCTGAGATATTTTTTTTTTGCATGGTTGTTCACATTATAATTTAAATACGACTGCCATCACACTCCAGTGTGAACAGTCTCCAGCCCTGAAGTCATGCGCAGAAGAAGACGTGACGTTCCGCGCAGCACGCTGTGCTTACTTAAATAAATATGGATGCTACACATGTCAGCAATGTGCGTAAAACTGTACTTTCTTTCCACTAACTAGCTCTCTCATGCTGTCTGCCATGCATGTTTCGTACATTGTTTACATTTGATCTTGCCACTTCTCGCCTCCTCTGGTGCAGAGTCATGACATCTGTCTCACTTCAGTGACATAAAAATCGGATGAAATGCGACATGACTGTTTAGAATGAGGTTGCTTTGAAAAACATCAGCTACGTATCCGATTTAGGACCTCATATAGAAGTGGCCTGAATCCGTTTAGAAAAAAATGGATTTGTGCTGTTCAGACTGTCATAAAAAATCAGATATGTCCCATACAGGCAAAAAATTGGATTTGGGCCACTTTTGTCTGTAGTGTGAGCATAGCCTAAGATATCCCTAATTTGGAGCTGTCATTATATTCCTGAAAATCACTGATCTGATGGAATCATCAGTGCCACTGCCACAAATCACAATCAGAATACTGCAGTAATCTCAGGGGAAAATGACTTTGTGTCACTGCAATAGTGCAAAAACTATTTAACGCAGGATTTTGAATTCTGACACAGTTCCAGACCTGATGAAATTTTCAGCTGTTTTGAGTGTATGAATTGGCCACCAGGTGGCATTATCTCTGAATTTTTTGACATTTTTAAACATATCTCTGTGGCTATTTATCCGATCTGCATGAAACAAGAACCTAATTGATTGTGGTATCACATACTTTAAGAGCGACACAATGCCACTGTGACCACTGACGCAAATACTCTCTGTGAGCGCGATAAGGCAAAAACTATTCCACAAAGGATTTTGAATTTCGGCACACTGATAGAGCTTCGTGAACTAATTACATTTTCAGCCATTTGAAAGTACAGATTGGCCACCAAGTGGTGTTTTCTGTAATATGTTCTGTAATATAATTTCTATAACTTTTCATCCCGTCTGCAAGAAACAAAAAAAGCAAACTAATTGTGGGATCACATGCTTTCATGGTGATACCATGTCATGTCTTCCACCATTGCTGTCTGCTCTTTATGTAGCTGAAATTGGTAAAAAAAAAAAAAAAAACTAATTCTGGAATATTTTTGAATCAACTTTATTGTTGCATACGTCAGTTCTGAATCATTCAATTTGCATTAAAAAACTGACCATGGCATCTAGCCTTACATCACGTCGAGTGGGGTCAGGTCAGCATTCATGAAGAAAATGGAGTTTTCTCGGGGCTTTTAGTGGTCACAAGGCAACTGTGGGAAGCTTGTTTGCATATATAATCTGTAGCACAGCTATATCATTTGCATCTATTATAGCCTCTACAGCTGTATTTCATTATCTCAGATCTCACAGTTTATATGGTCACTTTTAGTTCAGTTCATATTGTACCCTTATGTGACAAAACTGTATGGTTATCTTGCATTTTTATTTATTTCTCACGAAAACATACATTGTGGGGGATAGAAAGTGTGACTGTGCCTTTAACCAGTATAAATAACTAATATTTATGAATTAAACTGCCAAATTAACACATTTGTCGAGTCCTGCTCCAGCCATAGTTTGTATTAGTTTGTATTAGCCACTTTTACTGCTGAAAAGATTTCTGCAAAGGACTTTGCATCCTTGCTCACAGATCCTCCAGCAAAACTTCTTTCTCCTTGAAATGCATTTTAGGAATTGACACATCCTTCTGAGATCAATTTCCAGGTCATAGGCAGGAGGATAGAGAAATGAGGAGAGCCAGTTGTCTTCTCTGTGTCTGTAAACAAGAACTGAGAGTGGCAGGAGCAATCACAGCACTGTGTTTTAATCTTTGTGGTTTCCAGAAATGGCACCAAGAGGAGAGACAGAAGAGGCATCTGACAAGATGCAATAAACGGCTGGCTCAAAGTGTTGCCACAAACCTGCTGATAACATTCTACCACACTGTTTGAGCATCTGTTCCAAAATGTTTTTTCTTTCTCAGTATGGTGTCAGTGTGTAGCTTTTGTCATTGACTGGGTTATGTTTATGTCTAATAGTTCAGTCTTTCTTTGCATTCATTTTGGATTATTTGTCCCATGTACAGACTGACACAGTGTGAGCACCTAGCCATAAAAGCCTGTTCTTTTTCTCAGCAGTGTCTTATGAGGTGGAAGATGGCAGCATGTTAAACCTTTCTTCATCCATAATAGATACTGCAGAAATGATTTATATAAAAGGACACGATCAGTGCATAACAGAAGACTTGTGTTCCAGGGCTAGACATTTAACCCCATCATTGTCAATATGGCTTATCTCCCAAAACCCTCAATTGCCATGACAATATGTAATATGTTTTGTGTCACTTACATTAATCCATCTGATAGATCAATAAGGCAAGTGTCTATTTGTGTAGACTGTGCAGCACTCAGCAGTTTATCCTGATAGAAAGACTCCCCCCGCGGGAATTGAGAGCAAAAGCGCTCATCTTTACATGTCTCACCACTCCAGCTGTGCTTAATGAATTCTGTGGTGATTACACCCATAGCTATTTCTGGACTGGTTAAAGTCAGAGATATCAGTCTTGACCCACATAAGGTGAGTACAATGTGCTGTATACCCAGGAGGACTTGGATCCACTGGGTTAGAGTTATAGCCTATACATTTATGTAAAAAAAGAAGGTGAAGTCTCCTTCAGTTCTAAGGTTTTACATATCAGGACATGATAAATAATAAAATCACCTGGCCCTGACCAGGTCTTAAATTAGGTAAATACAACCTTAGATTAATGTCAACACATAATATTTTGTACCCTGTGATTATTTATTCAACAAAGGTTCCAGCCGGGCACTGCTAATCAAATGCACTTGAGTAACTGATTGTCAGCAAGCGTGACCACTCCTATAAAAGCAGAAGTTTAGGTAGTTTGCTGATCTGGAGCATTCAGGTGTGTGTTAACACATTTCCAAGGAGGAAAGGCATCAGCAGTGATCTTAGAGAAGCAATTGTTGTTGTCCATAAATCTGGGAAGGGCTATCAGGCCATTTCCAAACAATTTGAAGTCTATCATTCTACAGTGAGAAAGATTATTCACAAGTGGAAAACATTCAAGACAGTCTCCAATCCTCCCAGGAGTGAAAGTCCCAGCAAATTCACCCCAAGGTCAGCCCGTGCAATGCTCAGAGAAATTGCAAAAAACCAAGTGTTACATCTCAGACTCTAGAGGCCTCAGTCAGTATGTTAAATGCTAGTTAATGGCAGTGCAATTAGAAAAAGACTGAACAAGTATGGTTTGTTTTAATGAGTTGCTAGGAAAAAGCCTCTTTTTTCTCAAAAGTACATGTCCACACAGCTTATGTTTGCAGAGTTACATCTGAACAAACCACATTTCTGGAACAATGTCGTTGTCAGGTCCCGGCATCTTAAAACAGGTGAGGACCCCAACGCAGGACGCAGAGACGACAGGTGAGTTTCTAGCAGTTTATTAGTGCACTGGATACAGACAGGAGAAAGCAGGGCAGACAGCGGGAGAACAGAGGTAATACTGCGACAGAGACGGACAGGGGAGACAGGACTCAAATAGACGCTGACAAATCAAGGACAGGAGGGGACTGCACACAATTAACCAATCAGGACAGGGGAACACCCAGGATGTGACAGACAGGGGGAGCGACCACTAGGGAAACAGGCGGGCTGAGGACAAAAGGAGGGAAACTAGGTCCAACCCAGGCCAGGATGGAAGAACCATGACAGGGAATGTCCAGCCATCATACCACTCAGGTAGGAGACGGATTCTGTGTCCCAGAAATGAACGTATTTTGGTCTGAAACGTGCGAATCAACCCTGGAACGAAAGCTAAAGACCTTGTGAAGAAGAAGCTGAAGCCGGTAAGAGTGTGTCATTATCCATTCTCAAACGAGTCCTGTACTGACATGGGCTAAAAGGCCACTCAGCCAGGAAGAAGCCATCACTCCAAAAGCAACATAAAAAAGCCAGATTACAGTTTGCGAATGCACACAAGGACAAAGACCTTTATTTATTTATTTTTTTTAACATTTGGAGGAAAAAGGGGGAAGCTTGTAAACCTGAGAACACCATCCCAACTGTATATGTGTAAGTATGGGGTGGCAGCATCATGTTGTGGGGCTGTTTTACTGCAGGAGGAGCTGGTGCACATCGTAAAATAGAAGGCATAATGAAGAAAGAACATTATGTGGAAATATTGAAGCAACATGCTTGGGCACAAATGGGTCTTCCAAATGGACAACGATCTAGCAGCATACCACCAAAATAGTCACAAAGTGGCTTATGGACAACAAAGTCAGGGTTTTGGAGTGGCAATCACAAAGCCCTGATGTCAGGCCCATAGAAAATTTGTGGGCAGAATTGAAAAAGGCTTGTGGAAGCAAGGCAACCTACAAACCTGACTCAGCTACACCAGTTCTGCCAGGAGGAATGGACCAGAATTCCAGCAAACTACTGTGAGAAGCTTGAGGAAGGATACCCAAAACACTTGACCCAAGTCATACAGTTTAAAGGCAATGCTACCAAATACTAAGGAAATGTATGGAAACTTCTGACTTTGAAGAAATTAATAAAAATCTCTCTAAAATATTCTCTCTCATTGCAGCATTTAGCAAATAGAAATAATTTTGGCAATCCTAACTGACCGAAAACAGGAGAAGTTTATTTTGATTTAATTTCAGACAGTGAGAAAAAACGTTAATGTGTTGTTAGCTATAACCCTCCATTTCTGTTAATCTTAACCATTGCCACATTAACCCTTATCCTAACCATTTGCTAATAACCCTAATCCTAACACTAACTTTAACTCTCACCCTAAGTCCAACCACGCTAAACCCAATCCTAACCTTTTCGTAACAACCCTAACCCTAATCTCCATTTATGACAACCCTCACCCTAACTTCCAATTATGACATCCCTAACCCTAACTCTCCCCATGCTAACCCTAACCCTAATCCCAAACTCCACTTATGACAACCCTAAATATGTAGGGAAAACCCTAACCTCACTTGAAGTGTTAGATCAAGATGGGAGTTAGAGAGAACTGTTTCTCTCACCCTCCTGAGCTACGAAATAGCCTCGGTTCACATTTTTGCATTTTTTTCAAATTGATTTTGAAAATTCCCTGAAGGATATATAGCTTTCTTTTTTGCACCATTGAAGTCGTCACAGTTTTATGTATCTTTTCATACAGTTTTTATTCAGATTAAGGCCCATGCAATATAACATCATCCACCAGTTGGCACAAGTAACAATAGATGGGTTTTTGGAATTTTGCTCTAACCCTAACCTAACCCTGAAAGCCTACCCTTTGGACCTAAGTAAAAGTCTCTAGCACCTTCAGAAATCCCACATACTAAGTACAGAACCATTCCAGTTCCCAAAATTAAACCTCAACCTACTACAGACATGGGAGTGGCATAATTGGAAAGGCCACCCCTGAAAAACCCCCTTTGGACGTAGGTACAAGTTTCTAGCACTAAC
>VUQH01088080.1:8072-21198 GCA_015106775.1 Etroplus canarensis
TCTTACCTTACAATGCACACTTATTTAGCAGTTGCCTTGATTTGCTGAACCAGTAATTATAGGAGTGCGCACTTGCTTCAGGCTTTTTTTGAAACGCACAAAACAGTCCCCCAATTACATCCAGTCTTCATGTACTAGACGTGTGAAGAGTCCAAATGAGAGGCAACAAGGCCATCTGGTGGTAGGCTTACAGTGTAGAAAGCTCCCTGCTTCAAACCTACCTGTCATTTACAATGGGATGTTATCATAACGAGCAGAGCAGAAAAATCATGTTGTTCCTGCTTCTCAGTACACAAAGTGTTGATGGTTGCTGATTACAAATGTGGAACACTCTCACTCCAAAAAATGCTTTGGAAACAGATTTCCAATTTTTACCCTTCAGTACTTATTTCAAGCTCCATGGGAACTGATCATTTGTGAGTTCATATTTCAAAAACATCAACTGCGGATAAGTAATTTACAACACATTTGCGCATTTCCACCAAACCTGTGCAAGAAAGCACTTTTGCGCACTTACGCTACACACACACACACACACACACGCCTGCATTATTTAACCTGACACCTGCAGCGCAGGAGCCTGCGCTGTCTCAGACTCTTCAGCAACTCGCGGATGATCTGCATTATCACCACTGAGGGCGCAATGCGCGCTGCTCTGCGCAAACAGTCAAGTCACGCTGGAACGGACTGACCAATGTGAAATACGCTCCGCCGGACCGTCTGTCAAAATAAGACGCCCTATCATAATAAGACGGTATTTGGGTTGCAGTCTGCCTCAGATAGATTCACTTGGACAACAGGCACAAGCACCACAGTGGCTCAGCACTTCCTAACTCGGATATACTTGCGGTTTCACCCTATGGATTTCTTTAACAATACCAATTTTTCCATTGATGGCAGCAATTCAACAACAGGTAGGTTGAAGAACCGGCGGTCCAGTACAATAACTCACCTGCATCGTTTCACACTTTGCATCCAATACTACAGATGAATTATAATGACAGTGCTGCACTTTGTCTTTCATTCATTTTTCTTTTATCTCCTAAGTTATCTTGTGTTCTTTTTGAATCAAACAAGATTTCTGAAACCTAGACCACGAATTCATGCTGGGGGCGAGTTTCATTCAAAACTGATATATTAGTGTATAGTGTAAAGAAAAATGATGCACGTAAAATGAAAAATCTGTAAATGCAATATGTTTTAATATATGTAAGGTCACTGACTGGGTTTGATAAGTTTTAAACACAAGGATAACTTTTTAGAACTTAGAATAATATCAGATATCATTAGTTTTAGAGTTTTTTTGTATCCCTAAGCATCTGTCTAGGGTTTTTGCTGCATTAACAGAGTCAAGAAAGCATACACGCATGCAGGAACCATGGACTGTAATATTCTCACAGTGAAAGTAAATAGATCTGACTACATAGCAATATTATACTATTATTATTAAGTACTTACGTAGTACTCAGATGCAAACAGAGATGTAACATTTTATATACACAATATATAATTTACTATATATAATATACAATATATATTAGTAAAATATATTTTTAAAATTTTTAAATCAGAATCAGACTCATAATCAGAATACTTTATTAATCCCAGGGGGGAAATTGTATTTTGTTCCAGAGGCTCAGTTACATACAAAAAAAAAAAAAGATTAAAATATATAAACATGTACAAATAAACTGCGGTATCTAACTTATGATGTAAAACTAACTTGTCATTATTTTCCCATTAACTGCTGTTCACTCATCTTTTTGTCTCCAGATGAAGATGGGGTTCTTCACTGTGGTGCCATCCTTCCTGTCATCTTTGGCATTATCTGTTTTCTGGGCATTGTTGGGAACTGTATTGTCATGTACACCATTATGAAGAAGACCAAATGTCGAGCTAAGCAAACAGTTCCAGACATCTTTATCTTAAACCTTTCAATTGTAGATCTTCTGTTTCTGCTTGGGATGCCGTTTCTCATTCACCAGTTGCTGGGCAACGGTACCTGGCACTTTGGAGCCGCGATGTGTACCGTCATTACTGCGCTAGACTCCAACAGCCAGATTGTCAGTACTTATATCCTCACTGCAATGACCCTTGACCGTTATTTGGCTACGGTCCATCCTATCCGTTTTAACTATGTCCGAACGCCTTGTGTGGCTGTGCTCGTCATAGGGCTAGTATGGGTTCTGTCCTTGCTCACCATTATCCCTGTTTGGATGTACTCAGGCCTGATGCCGCTCCCAGATGGTCTGGTGGCCTGCGCTCTCCTTCTGCCTGATCCAGTTACAGATACATACTGGTTTACACTTTACCAGTTTTTCTTGGCCTTTGCTATACCCTTGGCCATTATCTGTCTAGTGTTCTTCAAGATCCTCCAGCACATGTCCACCAGCGTAGCACCACTGCCTCCAAGGAGTTTAAGGGTGCGCACCAGAAAGGTGACCCGAGTGGCAGTGGCTATCTGCCTTGCTTTCTTCATCTGCTGGGCTCCATTCTACATTCTCCAACTGGTCCACCTGGGGGTACAGAAGCCAAGCATAGCTTTCTCCTATGCCTACAATATTGCCATCAGCATGGGCTATGCTAACAGCTGCATCAATCCATTCTTATATATTATCCTTAGTGAGACATTTAAGAGGCAGTTTCTTAGGGCTGTACGCCCAGTTCATAGAAAGTTTCGGGTGAACCCAAGCACCACAGATGGTGGTAGTGTCAGTGTGAGAATGGTACCTGAAGGGGCTCAGCAGGAGCCAGCTGGCAGGGAGATGATACCATCCAATGTGGCTCCACAATGAATAAATTGTATAAAAGTTCATCATTTTGTATCTTTGCAACTGGTAATAGGTCATTAGCAAACAAATAAATATTCATAATGTATGTTGGGAGTAATATCTTCACATCAGTCCCAACTTATATTTGTCTACCTAATTAATATTCAGTTGCAAAGTGCAATTCTAATGATTTACAATTCTGTTTGTTTGTTGCTGATTTTTAAACATTCAGAATGCTGTAGCTTGTCAAGCACGAACCCAGTTGAATCATTCATTCCTTCACTGCAATAAAAAAGTAGTGTTGTGCAGTGTAGTGTAGTCAGATAGCCCTATGTAGCGTGACTACTGTATGTGAAATCACTGATTTTTTTTTTTTATATTCACATGAGTTTGCACCTTTATTGTCAAGACTAGCCTAGTTATTGGCTAACACATCTAGATCACATATTGATTTATTTATTAAATTATTTTTCTCCATCAAGTATAAACATTCAAGCCAAAAAAAGAAAGATTGGTTAAAAGCACTTATTATATAAATGTCAATGTTGTGACACAATGACCAACAAACCTGATTAAAAGCTTATGTTGGGACACGATGAATTCCTTCCACCTAGTCGTTGTCACTTTAGAACATTGTATGTAAATTTGAATTGTACTGTAAAATATTGCAACTGAGAGCCTTGATTAGAAGTCCAAAGAACAAGAAAAAAATCTAGAGAAATGAATTAAACAGAAAGACATTATGGATCTGATTTTATCAAACATCAAAACCTATCCATTTACTTTTGATGAAGCAAATAAGAGTTTTATCAGAATTGTCAGTATTAATTCAGCCAGAAATTCAAAGCCACAGATATAAATTAGGTGGTGTTTTGGATGAGGTGGTATGTCAAGTTTGTATAAAAGACAGCCATTTGCCAGTGTGGTGTTGTTGAAGTTACTTTCATTAATTTATGTCATATTTTAATATGTACAATTATGGAGATGAAAATTTATGTTTGAGTAGGATTGTTTGTGTATTTACTGTTCAAAATATTCTAATTCAGAGTTTCTTAACCATTTCTAGCCTGTGACCCATTTCACAGAGTCTGGCTGTATTTCTGCAATTAGAGGTGACAAGCTGTAAGTTGATATAACTTTCTGTAGGGTCCAGGAACCAACGATAAGAAACTCTGGTTATTCTTATCATATCTGAAAAAAGAAAAAAAACAAAACATCATCATGTCAAAGTATGCGCTACAATGAATTGCAGCCACTCTGTAATGTAAGCATTGACACTGTGTAGACAACATGTTTATTGCAACAGAAATAAATAAAATTTTCATGAAACTGTCAAACTGGATACATTTCCTATTGTTTTTTGTATTCCTTATGATTTCAGCTCTGAGATATATTTCATATCTGTCGTGTGAAGCATTATGAGTGCAAATATTTAGAGCTCTAGTATAGGTGCTCTAGGCTCTTTCGTTTGAGTTGGAGTTTATCCAACTTTAAAGAGAATGCAGGAGCTTGAATTAAATGTAGTATCAAGAATTGGCTCATTAGTGGAAAAGTGAGTAGCAAAGAAATAAGAGAGCTGGAGTGTGAGAGTCACTGTTAGCATTTGAGCATGTGAGGCTGAGTGAGGTAATTATGATTTGTATTGTTTGTCTTAAACTGTGACATGTCTGAAGACTCAGTTAGGCTAATTGTATCCACATGATTTGAAGCTTAATGTTGATTAACCTAAAAATTGATACTACAAATGAAAGGCCATTATGGACAGTACCAGTCAAAAGATTGGATGCACTTGGTCATAGTGGAGTATTTATTTTTGTCCATTCACCCAGAAGAGCATTTGTGAGGTGAGACACTGATGTTGAATGAGATGGCTCACAATCTCTATTTTAGTTCATCCCAAAGCTGATGGATCGGGTTAAAGTCAGGACTCTGTGTAGGCCAGTCAAGTTCTTCCACATCAAACTCATCCAACTATGCCTTTATGGACCTGACTTTGTGCAGTGGAGCATGCCTTTATGAACTTCGCTTTGGGGGCACAGTCATGTCGGAATAGAAAAAGGCCTTTCCCAAACTGTTCTCACAAGGTTGGAAGCATAGAATTGTCCAAGATGTCTTGGTAAGCTGAAGCATTAAGACTTTCCTTCACTGGAACAAAGGGGCCCAGGTCAACCCCAGAAAATCCCGCTGCATTATCCCCCCCCCCCGCCAGACTTTACAGTTAAGCAGGTGACAAGTTCTCTGGGTTTTTGCCAAACTCAGTCTCATCAAGCTCCTGGCACAGGGTTTTTGTGCTGATGTTAATGACAGAGGAGGTTTGGTACACTGCAGTTGCTGAGTCAGCAGAGCATTGGCGACTTTTACATACAAGATGCCTCAGCACTCAGTGTTCACTGGCACATCACTTTACTAGGTCTTTCACTTCATGGTTGATTTGCTGTGGTTCCTAAACTTTTCCACTTTGCAATTATACCATTTACAGTTGATTGTAGAATATTTGGGAGAGAAGAAATTTCATGAACTGACTTGTCACAATCTTATTACAGTACCTCAGTGGAATGAATAATCCATGCCTTTACTAATGTATGTAAAGGCAGACAGCATGGCTAGGTGCTTAATTTTATTCACCTGTGGCAATGGGACTGAATTATAGAACCTAATACTTTTGTCCATATCTATTTTGTGTTTAAAATCTGTTGGGCCTGTTGCCATTCTTTTTATATAGTACAAATGAAATGCCTAGAACTTGGCAGTATGCCTCTGCCTTAAATCTGACCTTGTCTGATCGTTGATCCCAGAATCTCATAAATGTTATCACTTTTTCTACCCATCATAGGTATCAATCACACAAAGTTTGAAAAAGATCCTGCACGCAAGTTTGGTCCTGTACTGGTAACAAGATTTGCTACAGATGGATGGACGCATAGATGGACGGACAACCTGAAAGCATAATGCTTCCACAGTGGAGACATCGCAATCTAAAGCCATTCTAGCAGCACTGTTGGCAGCATTTCTTTGAGCAAATACTTGCATGATAACATCAGGGTTGGCCACTTTTGTTGCTGAATTGATTTATTTGTCCAGTGTTACCCCAATTTAGTTGCAGTAAATGAGGTATGGCCTAAGTGTGTTTGCGGGTAGGCTAAAAAGAAACAGGTTTAAGCCAGGAAAAGATTGTGGTTTAAATTAAAAGTGCATAAAATCATGCCACTAATCATTGCAGAGTTTTGTTTGTTTTTTTTTCCATAATCCATATAAATACTCTGTACTCTGTTGGGTAAAACTTGTATAGGATGAAAAGCACTCACAGAATAATAGAAGTATCACATGCACCTTTTCACTGTCTCAAAGTAATTAGATATTGTTAGTGAAAAATTGGTAAAATATCTTGACAGACAAAGACAACTTCGTTTAACTGATAGCACCCTTAAAGGATAAAAAATGGAAAAACTTGGGCTTTCCATTATATTTCTTCTTCTTTTTCAAATCTGGGAGGTAATTACCAAGGCGACAACGTTATCTACTCAGGACTAATTGGAATGCAATCACATGTGAATTTGTTAAATTCTCTTTCTTTTTCTCCTATAAAAAGAAAGCGGGAGAAAGGGCTTATAATTTGAAGCTCAGAAATATAGGGTGCAATCTTGGATCATTTGAATGAGCAGAATCTAACCAGCCCTAAGAGACATGTCAGAGGTATAGTCCACTCTCAGTGTGAAAGTAGGGCTGGTAAATCTGAGGCACAAGAGTATTTTTATGCCTTTAACATTTAGTCTAAATTTCCAGCAGTGATTTGATTCTCAGCCCAGGTTCATATGCTTTGTAAACAACAAAAAGACTATAGAGCCACATAAAGAACTTTATATTGCATTGATTTAGTCAACTGGGTATCATTTAGTACTGCCACAACTTTCATACTTGAGTTCTTATAAGATTCATTATTGCTTCCACCCTTATTGTCAGAAAGTGTCAACTGATTTTAACTTTAAGACCACCATCACAATAGAGGCAAATTTTCACTCCATTATTGTCTAGTTTCCTCAGTGCACACTTCCAGAGATATATAATGCCTATAAAAAGTATTCACCCCTTTTGTTGTTTCACCCTTTTTCTTTCATAAATGAAATCATGGTCGGTGTAATTTGGCTTTTTGACAATGATTTGCTAAAAAAAAACAAAACAAAGAAAAGCTTCTGTCATGTCAAAGTGAAAACTGAATTTTACAAACTAATGTCAATTAATGAAAAATTTATAAGGTAAAATAAATGTCTGTATAAATATTCACCCCCTTTAAAGGGACTGACCAAATTCAGCAGAGGTCCAGCTAGTTGATTCCAGCAGTGTTAGGGATATTGAGATCACCTGGGTGCAGTTGATGTGTGTTGAGTGATGATAATATAAAAACACCTGTTTCTGGGAGGTCCAGTCTCTGGTTCATCAGTATTTCTGTCAGGAGATGGCTACAAAAAGATATCCAACTCACTGGACATCTCACAGAGTTCAGTCAAATCCACCATTAGGAACCACCAAGACATCTTTGACCACTCTGAAGGAGGTAAACACTTCAGTGGCACAAATGGGAAACACTGTACATAAAAAATTGTTGCCTGGGTTCTTCACCAGTCAAAGCTGTATGGGAGAGTGGTAAAGAGAAAGCCACTGTTGAAAAGCTCATATGAAATCGCTCCTGGAATTCACTCAAAGGCGTATAGGTGACACTGAAGTCAACTGGAAGAAAGTTCTTTGGTTTGATGAGACAAAAAATGAGCATTTTGGCCATCAGACTAGTTGCTACATTTTGCAAACACCAAACACTGCACATCACCACAAATACACTGTCTCCTCCGTAAAGCATGGTGGTAGCAGCATCATGCTCTGGGGATGCTTCTCAGCAGCAGGCCCTTGAAGGCTTGTAAAGGAAGAGGGAAACATGAATGAAGAAAATATTGCCAAATCCCGGAGGATAATCTGACACTGTCTGCAAGAGAACTACAGCCTGAGAGAAGATTTATTTTCTAGCAAGACAACGACCCCAAACATACAGCAAAAGCTACACAGAAATACAAAGACAACAAGGTTAATGTTCTAGACAGGCAAAGTCAAAGCCCAGATCTCAATCCAATCAAGAATTTGTGGCTGGACTTGAAAAGAGCTGTTCAGGCTCGATCCCCAAGCAACCTGACAGAGCTTGAGCTTTTTTTTGCGTGAAAGAATAGAGAAAAATTTCAGTGTCCAGATGTGCCAGCCTGATTGAGACATCTCCACACAGACTCAGTGCTGTGATTGCAGCCAGAGGTGTATCTACTAAATATTGACCTAAAGGAGGGAGAATATTAATAGAAACATTTATTTCACCTTTACATATTTTTAATTTATTGGCATTAGATTGCAAAACTCTGTTTTCACTTTGACAAAAGCTTTTTTTTTTTTCAAAAAAAGAAAAGTCTAATTATATTGACCATGATTTTTTTTATTAAAGCAATTAAAGGGTGAAACATCTAAGGGAGGTGAATACTTTTTATGGGTTGCCCAGGAGACATTTCATTGCAAAATATTCTGTGCCTTTTAGGACTTCACAAAAGAGCATGCTTTGTAGGTAAGTCTTTTGACAGACAGCATTTGGTGTATTAAACAATGGCAATCTTAACTTTACAGTTAACACTGACCACTGCTGCTTACTCATTGCTAAATGGGTACTACAAGATCATTCAATGTCACATGCCTCTTGTCTGATTCTGAAAAGTACTTATTGAATTGCAGTTGAAAGCTTCTTAACTGACCAGTGATGATGATGCTGATGTTTGGAGCTGTCAGAAAATTCCTCAGTTAATGGAACCAGAAGTTTAATCTTGTCTTCGAAAGCCACAGCAACAGTGACATAATGCAGACCGTTTCAAATCCTGAAATGAATAAAAAATGTTAAAACACGAACAAACATGGTGTTTCTCTGCCCGCATAGAGTTCAACACAGTTAAATAACAAGTGATGCAATTCAAATCACCTGTGCATACTGTTTTCTCTGAAGCATCACTTTTTTAAGGCTTTGGTGTGCATCAGTGCTCTAGAATAGTAGAACTTTTATGCTGCAGTAGTCAAGGCAAATTAAGTAGACTGGGACTTGCTAATCCAGGAATTAATTTAGTAAATATGCTGCTTTTCTGAAACAACACACTTCAGTCGGACAGTATTCTGTAAAGTTATAAAGATATGCGGTTTCCAGACTAGAATATATGTGCACATCCAAATCAAATTGTGGTAGATGCTGAGAAAAAAGCCTATAATTTGAGAAAAGAATCATTACTTTTCACACTGCAGGGCTCTTGTTTTCACTCATTTATTGCACTAAACAAAAATGGGGCATTCTGAGCACCACAGCTGATGGTGGTGATGAGCAGAGGTGAGGAAATTATCACATCATGCAGACAGTGTGTGAGCCACGGTTTTTCTTTTTGAAAAAACGAAACCGATGTATTTGACTACAGACCAAACATTAAACAGTCTGCTGATAAAGTTAATAGGACTTAGGGGTCACTTCACCTAAGTCAAAAAGAAACCTTTTCTTATCCTTGGTGTTTGTAAATATAAAAAGAAAGCAAACATATTAATTATTATAGTCCTTATTGCAGCTGTATTATAACTGGATTTCCTGCACATTTAAATTGCAGTGTATTTCACCATGGTAGCACTCTGGGGTGAGGCATGACCATGAAGAAACTCTTTTGTAATTGCAAGAAAAAAAAATCATGAGGTATATCAGTTATGTTTCCCTCATGGTGCTGCTGATATGAAGTGTAAGGACATAAGAAATCAGGGAGTCATCATAGATACTCCTGGAATGTTTGTACAAAATGTTAACCAGTGCACCAAGAGATTTGGCAACACTTTGCCTGAAAAGCAGCCAGAGAAATTGTCAGATAATCACCAAAATTTGTTCAAAAATGTCATGTGAATTCATCAGTTGGTGGTTGAAATATTTCAATGTGGGCTAAAGTGGTGGACCAGCACTGCACCTGCAGACACTGCAGGTGCCCCCCAACCATGGCTGAAATTATTATATCTCATATCTGAGACGCTTAGTCTTACATTAACATACACAGATAGATACACTATATGGAGAAAAGATATTGGGCCAGGCTTCTTAATCACTGATTTTAGATGCTTCGTTCAGTCCCATTACCAGGCACCTAGCTATACTGTACCAGGTACAGTAGTGGGATGAACCATTGCAACAAGTCAGTTGGTGGGTTTCCATGGCCGTACAGCCTTCATAATAATGTCTGTTGGAATGGAAAATTTTGTAGTCTTACTATTTAATATAAGAATAGTATAAGAATTGTATGTTCAATTGTAAGATTCTTGTTTTCTGTGCAAATGCATTGAACTCAGTATGATCTTTTTCCTGTGTCTGGTAGGGCCTGGTGCAGGGGGGCACTGAAGATGAGGTTTTCAGTGAGATGTTTAGATAAGTTAGTTCATGGTACCCTTTTAGTGGAAGGTCATAAAACTGGGTGTCCTTAGCTCAAGACCTTTCTCCCCTTTCACAAAGGGAGTACTGCATATGTTTTGTTTGTCACTCCAGGTAATAAACCACCATGGTGTCTGGTACAGCGGGACACAGACACTTTCCAGAGAGAGTCCATAGTATAGAAATGTTTAAGTAAGGGTCACGTGAGGAGACTGTTTCAAGTTACCCTTGGGAAGATATAAAGAGCGAAGGGACAAAGGAAGCTTCAGAGCCTTCCTGTGCAATCTTGTATTGTCAGTGAATGATCTCCACATGCATGTGAAATAAAGAACTTGAATGATCTTCAAGCTCAAGTATGTTCTTATGGAAAATAAGATTTTTTGCCATGACACTACAGACTTAGAATGAGATAGCTCCTGTAGGTGAAATATGCAATACCTTTGTCTATATACTGTAGTATACATGTCACAGAGAATTACATAACTGAATCAAGTGCTACTAAGGTAATAGTTACAGTATGGACAGGGCTAGTGACTTGTGTGCTGGGTCTGCTTGAGGGGTGTTTTGCACTCAATATCTGACATCCATTCTCTGATGAGTAGAATGATAGCTGCACAACTGATGCATAATACTAAACACTTCCTGTAGTGTAGCCTTGAAAGTAAATATAATCTTATTATGACCCTTGTACAGTGTAATTACAAAATACATTTCCTTCCCAAAGCACATACAGTGAATAGAAACTGGGAGGATGATTACAGCAATACAATTCTGCAGGATGGTTATGTCACCTGGTTAAAATGTATTTAGCATATGGGGTTATTTAGCATTTAATAGACAACAGGAATATATTTTATAAATAAAAAAAAAAGCAAATAAATAATAGAACAAAATATTTTGGCACCAAATTCTGATACATACTCATTTACAGTATACTTTGAGAGGAAAGCATATAGGCCTATTAGACTGTGAACATATTATCTGTAATTTACATTCATTAAGACAGAATACGTCTCAACAATTCAGCTTATGAGATGATCTTCCTGACACATTCTTGAAAATTTTGCATTTTTTATGTAACAAAATAAGTTATTGTAATGTTCTCTTTGACAGAAAAGCTTTTTGGAAAATTAAGATGAAAAAACTATATTAGCCCTTATTCTAGTAGCTCAAATATGCATTAATCAAAGACTATTAAATATTTAAGGATATAATATGGTAAAGCAATGTTTAATGCAATGCTTTGCACAGCCCAATGTTCACTCGGCACTTTCTCTTTTTCCATTTTTTCTGTGTGTGTGTGTGTGTCTCTGTGTCTGTGTGCTGAACAGGCCTCCAGGCCTTTGACAATGTAAGAATAAAAGCAGGACAGAAAGAAACAGCAGGCCCTCTCCTAGCAAGACAGCATCCCCGATCCCATCATCTCCACCATTATATCAGCTCTGCTCTCAAAGCTTTTGTTAACGACTTAATCTTTTTGTTCTCGCTACTTATGAATTGATCCATTGATGAGGCCATTTTCAAGTCTTATTTAGTTGGTTTACTTGCATCCCTTTCTTTCGTAGGTAGCTCTTTTCAGTGTAAATAAATGCAATTCTAAAGACTCAATGAATACTTAGTACCAAAGGCAGACAGACATTTTACTAAGGATTGAAGGAAGTGCTGTCTGTCTGTCTATTCTTCATTTAACAAATGTACATCATATCCACTTTCAGCTTGGCAGGACAAAGTGTAATTCGAACAGAAATTTAGAATGTTGAAATGAATGGCCTAATTTTCCTGGTCTTTTTCTTGTCGGTAGGTAATTAATAGTAATGATGTCTAACTGACACCAGTAACTGGCAATTTAGAATTGGACAGAATTAGAAGAGTTGCTGTGAAGATCAATGGGGGTGACAGAAATTACAGTGACTAATAATGCTGTTACCTCCAACAGTGGGCACTGCACTAAACAATTGTTTTCTCCATTTGTTCCTCACCTGTCTGGATAACTGTTCAGCTTCACACTTGTAAGGTATACAGTTGGGGATATGGTTTTAGGTGAAGCGCCAAGTTTGTTATTTAGAAGAGATTCTCATGTTTTTGCTAAAAACTCTCTCTATTTGTGTGTGTGTGTGTGTGTGTGTATGTGTGTGTGGGGGTGGGGGTGGGGGGGCATACACACAGAGGCACGTTTGTTTTGCTATCTTTTTTGAATCATTCATAATAAATGACCTTAGGTTCAACCACCACAATTAAGTGCCAAACTCTTACCAAAATCTGATTCTAACTTAAATATCAATGAATCCCTTAAAGAGGCCTCTGAAGTAATTTGAAAAAAAAAATAGACCTTATCAAAAAGTCTAAATGTCATGTTCCTATGCCCTCTGGGTTGAAACCTGCCTTCTCTCTCTCTCTGCTATGGGTTCATTAATCACATGTTTCAGTCTTCGAGAGTGTGTGTGGCTGGGGTGGAGTAGAGACTGCACACCTGTTTTCCATGTCTTATCTGCAGTGCTACTTGAGCTCTGCAGTGCTCCCATTCTCTGCCAGAATGTTAGCTACCTTTAGATGTAAGTTGGATGAAGTGGTAGAGTATTCCCAGAGGAGAGAGAGTGGTGATTGGAGCAGACTTCAGTGGGCATGTAGGTGAAGGGAACAGAGGGGGGAGGAGGTGTTGGGTAGGTATGGTGTTAAGGAGAGGAATGTGGAGGGACAGATGGTAGTGGATTTTGCAAAAAGGATGGAAATGGCTGTAGTGAACACATATTTCAAGAAGAGGGAGGAACATAGAGTGACCTACAAGAGTGGAGGAAGGTGCACACAAGTGGACTATATCTTATACAGGAGGTGCAACCTGAAGGAGGTAGGAGACTGCAAGGTGGTGTCAGGGGAAAATGTAGCTAGGCAACAT
>VUQH01088081.1:6820-27713 GCA_015106775.1 Etroplus canarensis
TGGAGGTGAGCTGTTGCAGGTAGATGGGGGTGGAGCTTTCCTGGGTTTCCAGCTCCGGGGGAGGCCTGGTGTTTTGGGGTTTGCGATGGGAGTTAAATGGTGGCTGCCTGCGGTAGGTGGCAAAGGAGTTATTCATTAGAGCCTTCTCCGGGGAGGAGCTGCTGGGCTGCCGCTGGGTAGTGGCGTACCCTCGTTCCCCATACAGCATGCTGGGGGGTGTGGGGTATTGGGTGTGGGGAGTATAGACTCTGTCCTTTCCTCTGTGGTCCATGGTCACGCTGTAGCCGGGATGGGGAATGGGGACCTCGGTAGTCCTGGCTGGGGAGTGCTGCTGGGGGGGTATGTGGTACTGGCTCTGGCTGCCAGAGAAGCTGGCTGGAACTGATGGTGGGCTGCTGTGGAAAAAGTGAGGAGGAAGAGGATGTTTGGCCATTCTGGGTCCCGCTGTGACAGAGACGACACTTCCGGGCAGGCCGGGTCCACGGCTTGGGCTGCCCTGATGCAGGGCTGACGCACCAAAGAGTATCTCGTTGTGAGAGGGCCTCAGTCTGGACGGAGGCTTTTCCAGTTCCAGGATCTCAAAGTCCTGATCTGGCAGCCCTGGAACGTTGTCATACTGACTGGCGTTGGAACCTCGGTCAGTACCAGGGACAAAGCCCTTGGAGTGTGGCCGACGATGGAGCAGAGCGGTGTCATCTGGGCTGGAAGGGGCTGGCGACGCCCCTCGGCTCATCTTAAACTCCCTCAAAGCCTCCAGCCTTGTCTCGGAGGGTTTGACCCAGCGAGGGGTGATGTCTCTACGGGAACTGGAGACCGCGTTGGAGTTGTGGTTGGCGGTGGCGTGACTCTGAGCCCTTCCTCCATCGACGGCAGTCATGTGTGATGTTGGGTTGGGTGCTGAGGGTGGAGTTGCTCCCCTCTCCGGTGTGGTGGACGTGGACTGCTTTTGCTGCTCGTTGTGGATTTCACCTGAGCCCCTGGAATGGGCTTCCCTTTTCTCCCCCTTGTGGTGGCGGATCCGTTTATCCAGTGAGCCCCGACGCGCTCGGCTCGGGGGCCGACTGTCCTGCTGCTGGTCTGGTACAGGACTCAGCTCCTTGGGAGGCTCGGCCGGCTCTGTGTGGCTTTGACCGTTGGCCACGTGGTTCGCCATGGCTACCTCAGGAGGAAGCTGCCCGAGAGGCTTCTTAGGAGACTCGTCCTCTTTACCTGCAAAAGACAGGAAAAAGGTGGGGACGTATTAGAACGCCATTGGGAAACAGAGGTGAGCGGTGATGACTGAAGACACGGTGTGGTGCTTAATCACAATCGGGACATGAATTCATGCAACAACACTGCCATAGAGAGGTAAAAACAAAGGAGAATTACATTCATGGCGACACATGATCACGTCCACAGGCAAAGAGCAGGAGGAGGACAGAAAAAACATCAGAAATAATGTTTGATATAAATTCCCATCATGGGAGACTCAATTAGGAAGAGACACTCAGCTGAGCGCTCTCTGAAACTATTACTTTCACTACATTTCATTAAATAGTACTTGGCTGTAGTAGTAGCTCCGGGCTTGAAAGGTCATTCTGAAACGGTTTGTGATTAATGAACCTTCTTAAATGTACTGAGACTCGTAAGTACAAGTATTAAAGCTGGTAGAATCAGCTTGCACCATGGCTACTCCACTACAACCAGATAGTTATGACTTTAATACTCAAACTTAGTGCTTTACATTAGAAAGAAATGAGTACAGTCGACAGGAACGTTCACAGTGTGCAGACAGTGATGGTAATGTTGGGTGTTTTTAGGGGAAAAAGTGATGGACCAGAGTCAGGCCAGGAGGCAGCAGCTGGAGGAAGAGGAAGCACTGTGGGAGTTATCCAGGAAGTCAACTTATTGGACCTGTGTCCACAAACTAGAGCGTGTCCATGACGAAATTATCCTCTGACCTCGGCTGTTTAGCTCCACCACAAACTGGGACGTGACTCCAGGCTCTCGTAATTTTCCTAATTTCCTTATTGACTTACAAAAAATAGGAACTAACTGAAAAATATTACTTAAATTAAAATGTTTTAAACTCAACCTGTGATCACGATTTCAATATAGAGAAAGATCCGGGCAGGGCACAAAATTCAGCTTACGCCGTGTGGACAAAAGTATTGGGCTACACCTGTTCATTATTGAATTCAGGTGTTTCATTCAGTCCTATTGCAACAGGTGTATAAAATCAAGCAGCTAGCCATGCAGACTGGCTTTACAAACATGAGTGACAGAATGGGTCATTGTGAAGAGCTCAGTGATTCCCAACGTGGTTTTGTAATAGGATGCCACTGTTGGAACAAGTCAATTTGCAAAATTTGCAAGTGGTATTAATGGAAAGTGGAAGCGCTTAGGAACGAAGTGGCAGACCACTTCGGGGTCGCCAAGTGCTGAGGTGCATAGTGTGTAAAAGTTGCCAGCACTCTGCTGACTCTGCAGAGTTCCAAACCTCCTCTGACACTAACCTCAGCACAAAAACTGTGGACCAGGAGCTTCATGGCATGGGTTTCCATGGCTGAACAGCTGCATGCAAGCCTTACTTTACTAAGCACAATGCCAGTTGTCAGATGGAGTGGTGTAAAGCACGCTGCCACTAGATTCTATGGAGTAATAAATCAGACTTCTCTATCTGACAGTCTGATGGATGAGTCTGGGTTGTTGCCAAGTGTAAAGTTTATGAAGGAGGGATAATGCTATGGAGTTGTTTTTCTGGAGCTGGCCTGGGCCCTTTACTTCGAGTGAAGGGAAATCTTAATGCTGCAGCTTATGAAAACATTTTGGTTTGTCCTACGCCTCCAACTTTGTAGAAACAGTTTAGGGATGGCCCTTTACTGTTCCAGTATGACTGTGCCCCAGTGCACAAAGCAAGCTCAATAAAGGCATGGCTAGATGAGTTTGCTGTGGAAGAACTCAACTGGCCCACACAGAGCCCTGACCTCAACCCCATCCAGCACCTTTGGAATGAACTTGAACAGAGATTGCGAGCCAGGACCCTCTCATCCAAAATCAGATTTTAAAAATGCTCTTCTAGATAATGGGTAAAAAAAAAAATCCCCACAGACATACTCCAAAATCTAGTAGAAAACCTTCCCAGAAGGGTGGAAGCTGTTCTAGAGACTAAAACTTTCTTACAGTGAAACTTAAAAAGAGAGTATGCCTTCATTTGAAACATTTTTAATCTCAGCCAGTGGGAAGAGGATTTAAAGGTACAATATGGGTAATGCAGCGAATCAAATACAGGCTATGTAAGCATGTACAGTGTCTAATTTAGCTGAGAATCCTCCAACTTACAGAAACCTAACAGGTTTTATCTTGACCTCATTCTTCCCTGGTTATACATCATACTATAAATGCTCTTGTAGAAACTTTTTGCCTCACTTGCAGATGAGAATGTTTTTTTTAATTGCATTAAATGGTCTTCAAAGTCAATACCCTATAATTAAACCCAGTTTCTACAGCATGTAGTGGCAGGAAGGAAACTCCTTATTTCTCTAGCACTAAAAAAAAAAAAATCAGTACAGAAGAATAATTTACCTAAGTGCAAACACTAGCGAGATGAAATTTGTTTTTTTAAGTTAAATTAGGCTGAGAAAACAATCTCAATCATAAAACTGTCAAATCTCACAGCTCAGCCTATCCAGATACAAAGATGCAGATTTTAAAAAACCCTCTGAATACCAGTAAATGTAGCAGCAGATGGTTGTTTAAACAGAAGTTTAACAAAAGCCTCCAGTGTTAAAGAAGTGGCTCATTATCTTGTCAGCAGGCAGGAAAGCCACCAAGACTAATCTTACAGTGGTGTGTGTGTGTGGGCTCTGGAAGAAAGGAAAGTCCTTCCTTCTTCAGCTACAGTGTCAGAAAGTGGCTGCTGCTGCTGTTACAGAAGACTTAATGACTAAATACAGGAGGGAAACAACAGCACAGGAACCTGGAAAAGAGCAAGAAGACAGCTGTAGGTCCATTTGGTGCATTATGTAAGTCTAAGTCTGTGCTTTATACTTATAAGTATAAATGTAAGGTTATATTAAGAGAACAGTACCTTTAGTTTGCCACCAGAGGGCACTTTAGATCACCAATTCTTTAAAACTCCAAGTAAGCAGTGAAGCACTGCACCTTAGCTAGGTTTAAAATATTATGTGGAGCCGGAGGGGAATAAAAACGGCTGGAAGGTCAGTTTGTGAAGGGGGAAAAAAATAAAATAAATAAACCCGAGTGCTGCTGGACAGACAGGCGAACAGACAGGACGGACTGACTGACTGTGGGACGGATGGACAGAGACATGGAGAACGAAGGACCAGTCAGGATAGCCCACCGGTTGCTGTTGTAGGAGGGAATGTGGCCGCCACTCACAGCCACACTTTTGTTGTTGTTTGCTTACAAAGTGTGAAAGAAGAGGGGAGAAAATGCAGATTAATGAGGAGACAGAGCAAGATTAGAAAAACACTGTGAGCTTAAAGGCAGTCAGCTGGTGTACGATGTGTATAGATGCGATGTGAACCCATAATGACTAAATTCTTGGCTGATTTGAGGTTGCTCTGACTGTCACCAGGTGGAATAGATGTTGGCCTGCCCTGGTCTGGCCCAGGCAGGCGTGAGGAAATGGGACCTGCTGGTGAACCACAGCGCTAGCATTCAGGCTTAGTCTCCCACGCACACACTATGAAGAGCCGTCACTAACAATGTGTCACCAAAGACAGAAAATAATCTGAGTCCAAGAAATAGAAATGATTTTCCATATTTTTAGCCCTTAAAATGCATTTAGGATGGGTTAAACTTTTGTGCTTTTTAATTCTTGTTTTTTCCAGCATTTTTGAGCCTAGTACAAAAGATATCCATGTGAATTATTTCAGGAGTGAAAATCACATTTTTGCTGTCTTAAAAAAATGCAACCAAGCAAATTTTACACCCACTCCAAGTGTCTACATCTAAAGGCAAAATCTTTTTCTAAAACCAACTTTGAGCACAGTGGCATATATTGTAGCTTCAGTAACAAAGGCGCACTGATTTGCATGTAAAGTCCTGTGAAAAACTAAGTACACCCTCACTGGTTTCATAGGAATTAAGAGGATAAATGGCAGCCAGGACAAGCATTGGTACCTCGGACTTTCAATCTGCGTTCTCATAATTACCTGGAGAAGATTTCAAAACTTTCAAATGTCATATCTCCATGTGGGATAGGCTTCTGTTTTAGCATATGAAAGGTCTCCATCTTCTAACCACGATCACTACAGACAGATTGACAACACTAGTTTTTGTGTGTGCTGATTCTTAATGTGTGTGTGTGTGTGTGTGTGTGCGTGTTTTGACTTGCCTTTAGTGTTTATAATGTGAATTTTATCCAAATATTTTTATACAGTAAAGTTTGCCATTTTGAAAATAGATTTATTAGAGTGAATTTTGCCAGGAGTAGATGAATTGCAGCTTTTTACCCATGTTACTGAAGCCACCTTTCACTTTTTTAAACTTATTAAAACAAATCTAACTCCTAGATACTGTCTCGCTTACTGTGGAAATATTAAATTACAACATTTCAGCTGAGCCAACATTTATCAGATATACCTGATAAAGTTTGGCATACAATTAATCAAAAATGTGACTTGGGGTTAATTTTTAAAAAAACAATGGAGTCTGAATATGGCAACATACCATATATTACATAAAATATAATGACCCCACACTATGCTATGTCAGATAGGGGGGTTCCTCTTTATTGCATAGAGGAGGTTTTGGTGCCACCTAAAAGCAGTTTCAGCCAGAGCAAAAGAAGAACTTTCAGCATGTTGACATGCATGGATCAGACCAATCAAAGGTGTTCTTGTTTCTCAGTGTGCGTCATGCTGCAGCAGTACCTGGTGCGGGCAGGTCCAGCTTTGCCCTCCTGAGCTCCGTCATGGATGTCTGTAGCTGTTCAATCACAAAGTCATCCTCCAAGAAGAAATTTTTGGACAAAGTCACCTGCAGAAACTCCACCAGCTCCTCCATGGACAGCTTCATCAGGTGCTCTGTGGATCACAGCCACACACGATTTAAGACTCCCCCCCCCTCTTGTGTTTGATGTTTTGAGAGGTGGTATCACTTTGTAGAGGAAGCAGTCTTACTCTTGTGCAGTTTGAGGATAGTGTAAGACATGGCAGGCAGCACTCTTTCACCCTCCAAGATGTAGATGTCCCAGATCCTGAGGGTCAGTGTGAAGGGAGTCTGACCACAAGCAGAACAATAGGTTAGAAGATCCTCTCTTCCCCCTGTGTGTCTGGCAGATTGATTCATTGCTTTGACTAACAATGGCTATAGATTACAAATGTGCCTATGTTGCTATATTTTTGTTACTGTCAGGAAATGCCATGAAAAGGCCAATCTCAGCCCTTAAGTTCTTAAGAATTAAATGTTTAACTAGATATTTGTGAGGTGCTAAACTTTACTGGGGCTCACTTTAAAGGAACCCCAACTATTGCAACTTGTGGGTCCTAATATCCCTTAAATGCTTTTCCCACTGAAACACACTTAGAAACACACAAAATATCTTTATTGTTTTAAAAATCCTAAATGTTTAATATGTATCCTGCCCTCCAAGAGCCGCCACTGCATGTGCAGTGGATCAGTATTGGCCTGGAGTTTGACAAAAACAAAAGAAGGCCCACTGAGCTGCTTTTTCCTGTGATTTCCAGTTGAGAGGAAACTAGAGAAGTGATATTAGTCTTCAAAGCTTTCCTGTCAATAAGTGGAGGTGAAGGAAGTGGGAAAATGTTTCTTTTCAAAAGACCCGCTGCTAGTTTCTTGGTCCTTCTCTCCTGATGCCTTTTTAACCATTTTGTCTGCAGCTGCAAATGGCAACTGGAATCAAATGCAGTGCCTACACATTTCTCCTGCAAGGAGTCGGGTACACTGTATGAACGCCTGTAAATCTCTGAATTCAGGGCAGTTAATGGCTGTTTACCGGCTGTGAGTTCAGAATTTACAGGTGGCTGAAATTGTTGGAAACAAAACCCTGGCTCGAGTTCAGGTTGGAGGGGAAGTCTTTCCCTCCGCGGGAAGGTTGCATGAGCAAGGCCAAATTACCTGTGAGGATTCATCTGCTCTGGTGACCCCTTCGGGAAATGCAAGGGAGCTGCAGGGGGTGTTTTTAAACCCCTGGCGAGACGTGGGGTGAAGAGCTGCGACCTCAACAGTGTGGATGACTAATGAGAATGTTAACAGGAGCAACTCAGTCCAGCATTGTTCGCCTTATAAGTGAAAGGTCCCTGGTTTGTTTCCAGGTAGAGACACAAGACCCCTCTCACAATCAAGGGCTGTGTCAGGAAGGGCATCCAGTGTAAAACTTCTGCCAGGTTGTTGGTTTTACAGAGCAGCAGGGGACTTTAGCTGCATCAGGCAAAGTACAGATGTGACAAACTAATCTGAGCAAGCAAAGACTTAAATCTGGAGTGGAGTAGCCAAATTAGATCAGTTTTAGAGCTGCAAACTGGGACAGAGCAGGGTGCACGGCAGATGAGAGAGAGAGAGAGGGAGGTGTGTAATAAAATAATCTCAGTCATTTGTTACACCAATAAACTCCCTAAAACTTCATCTTAAATACTTATGCTCTCCAATCTTACGCATCATTGGAAATATTAAATGAACCCTAACTACCTAACAAACTTAAAAAAAGTGACCTATTGGCCATTGCTGCTGCTGTTTGAGGATGGGCTCAAAACGACCCCTTGGGGGTTCTAGGGAGTTCAGAAGGGAGGTGCTTCTAATGTTAACTGTACAGTTGTGCTAATAAAGTTTTTTTCTATCAGTCACAAGAAGACTGTAGAAAGTCTGGCATGCCTCAGGACCAGTATAAACGGTGACAGGGCTGTGGTGAGCATCAACATGCCAAAAGTGCTCAGTGGCTGATGCAGCTACTCAGATGGATACAGACACGGATGCAGCCATATGGTGGCTGAGCCTGTAATGATGGACCATGTTTACATGTGTGAACATTAGACTGGCTTGGGTGAAAAAAGTACAGTAGGACTATATGATGCTGGTGGATACTAATCTCTGAAATTACTATTGTGATTGACTGCACTGTGGTGTAAACAGCAATAGCGGCCTAGGAGTGAAAGGATTTTTCAAACTGTATATGATCTTGGAAATTGGTGTTTTTTAGTATCAGATTGTTAATGTTAATAAAATAAAACTACACATCTTCGTAGTCAGGGTTCCTTTTAAAGGAGTTCATAGCGTGCTTGTAAATGTACTCACTCTGTCCAGAAAGCACTGGAAGAACCACTTCATGGTGTAGAGACTGGTAAACACCTCTTCGTTGTCCTGCAGCAAACAGAAAATTGCTTCAGTGCTTTGGTGACAAAGAGAGGATCAACGCTGGTGTGCACGTCTATCTTCCCCTCACTCTCCAGCCACCTCATAGGTATTTGGACGTGGATAGATGTTTCACTTCTGGCATTCTGACCGAGTGATCCATTATTCAGTACTTGTTTCATTATTAATTGCCATGGTTCCATTATGTGTCTCACCAGGTGCTGCTTCAGTTTAGGCATCATCTTCTTGAGGATATGGTCGTGGTGCTCCTGGAAACGCATCAGTTTCGGGAAACCGGGGACAAAAAACCCTGAAGGTGCGGACAGAAAGGGCATAGTGCAGTTACTCACAGTATTTAACGAGAATTCATAACAATCCATTAAAACATGTCTTTACACAGAGATGTGTTAGTTTAAAGTAAAGTAATTATGTCCTCATATGGAGGTTTTAGTGTCTGAGAGGTATGAGCTCTTTGCTGCAGCATACATGCTTGTTAATTCGTCCCAAATTCTTCTTCTCTCATGATTTTTTCATGTGCTCAACAAGAATGGAGGAGGTCCAAAGTCGCCGGTCTCTCAAGGTCATTTCATTGCAGAAACAAGTCAGTCAAATCCTGCATTTTTGTTCAGGTCCTTTTTTCTCAGTAAAGATCAAAATGCAAATGTAGCAGCTGTGGTCAGAAAATGGCGTGCCCTAAGCTGACACACCAGATGGTTCATCACCATCTGAGAAACTGTTCATGGAAACAGTTTGGAAAAAGGCCTGACATTCAAAAAATATTTGGCAAAAGATTGGATGAACTCTCAGTCTGTGATGGGAATTTAAGTTCAGTTATTCAAATGTGATGTTGTTAACAGCTTTTCATGTGGGATAAATTTAAGGAGTGCGTAAGATTGAGGGCCGCACAGATTAAACTCTTAGTGTCATCGAAGTCCTGTTACAAAGGCTCGAGCGGAGTGATTTTGCTTTTGCCAATTTGGTTTTTTGAAAGACTGAGGAACACTTGCCCCGACTTATTCGTGCCTCTGACTCCAATAATAACCATAATTTACAAAATAAACTTTGTTTTTTTATTCAATATAATCTGAAACTAGCGACTGAGCCCATTAAGTCATTGGGAAAGTATTTACTGAGGTCACAGAGTAGCTGCAGGAGTCGCCCCCTGCTGGAGATTAAAAAGAAATGCAAAAAGTATGCATTTTAGGGCGCTTCTACTTTGGCTACATTTTTCCAACCCGGACACTAAAAATGCTCATCTTTTATAACTGGGTTATGGTCTGTAATGTTGCAAAAAAGAAATTAAAGACTACACACTGTTTGGCTCCACGTATTAATTTAATCCTTAAAAATATTTATACAATAGAATCTGTACGATCAAAATGTTGCTCTCGGATAAATGTGTTAGGTGTTCACTTATTCTATGGAGTCAAATAGTATTGAGTAGCTGTTATATTTCTTGACACCAGCGGTTTCTTGTTGTTAGGATGGTTTAGTCAGAACAAAAGAGTTGGCATATAAGCAGAATGCTCCCTTGGTGTTATGAGCTCCATAAAATGACTAAGGGCTGCTTTTGGAACCCTTGGCTACAGAAATAAGTGGATATGTTACCGTGCATGGCGTGCTTCGGCTCAGACAGCAGTTTGACGAGAGCCCAGAAGGCGTCCTCTTCATTCATGTAGATCAACAGTAGAGCTGTGATCTGACTCATGCCCTGACAGTAGCCCACCTCCTGCAAACACATTTTAATCAGTTGGGGAGAAATAACAATGGGCCCATTCTTCTTTCATTTTTGCAAAGTTTTGACTCCGCCTGAATGTACATATCATTTTACCATATTTTCTTCTTCCTTCTTCAAGGCAAAATATTATGATAGCTCCCAGACCTCCCTTTCCCCAGCCACCAAGGCATTCCCAAGCCAGGCCTCCTCCCAGTAGAACATGCCTGAAACGCATTACCCAGGAGGCATCCCAGTCAGATGCCCAAAAAACCTCAACTGGCTCTTTTTGATGTGGAGAAGTAGCAGCCCTATTCTAAGCCCTATCTCTAAGGGAGAGTCCAGACACCCTCCAGAGGAAGGTCATTTCTGCCACTTATATCTGTGATCTCATTCCATCAGCAACTACCCAGAGCTCATGACCATAGGTGAGAGCTGGAATGTAGGCATGTAGGTGGAACGTGGGAACCACGGTGTTTCACTTGACATTCTCCCAGCTGCAGCACACTCGGCTGCAAACCACTACAGGGAGAGCTGGAGGTCACCGCCTGATGAGGCCAACAAAACCACATCATCTGCAAAAAACAAAGAGGTGGTCCCAAAGCCACCAAAGTGGAAACCCTCTTCAGCTTGGCTGCACCTAGAAATTTTGTCCATCCAAATTATGAACATAACTGGTGACAAAGACCCAACAACACCCACCAGGAACAAGTCTGACTTACTGCCAGCAATGCAAACCAACCTACACTATGGTTGTGTAGGGACTGAATAGCCTGCAACAATGGGCCCGATGCCCAATGCTCCTGAAGCACAACCTACTGGATGCAACCAAATGCGTTCTCCAAATCCATAAAGCACAGGCAGATTTGCTTGGGCAAACTCCCACACACCCTTGAATATCCTCGATAGGATGAAGAGCTGGTCCAGTGTTCTATGAGCATGACAAAAATGGCATTGTTTCTCCAAGGTCTGACTAATGGATGGACTCTCCTCTCCAACTCCCTGGTGTAGACCTTCCCATTGAAGCTTGAGGAGCATGATCCCCCTAAAGCTGGAGCACTCCCTCTGTTTCCTCTTCTCAAAAAGGGAACCACCACCTTATTCTGCCAAACCAGAGGCACTGCCCCTGACTTCCAAAAGATGCTGCAGAGGCACATCAAACAAACAGCCCCACAACATCCAGAGCCTTGAGGAACCTTGAAGCAACTTCACCCCAAAGTGATGGCCAAATGGTCCCCCTCATCTCCAGATTCTGCTTCCTCTACAGAAGGCGTGTCAGTGGGATTGAGGGGATCTTTAAAGTACTCTTTCGACTGCCTGACAGTTGAAGTCAGCAGCATAACAACCCCACTACATACAGTATTCACAGGAAGCCGCTTACTCCTCCTAGGTCGCCTGTTGGTTTTCTCGAAATCTTACACTGAAGTTTATGGAAAAAAGGGTAAAAATCCAGTAACTGTAGCGATGTATAGTTTTACTTCCACCCTTTAAGACATTTTCTGAGTTACAGTCTTGGTTTAAAATTTTGCACTTTTTAGTTTTTTCCCCAACTATTACCATGTTATCAAAGAGTTAGAATTGAAGGTTTTGCTATGTCAAGTTCAAATTAAGTGGAGCACATGAAATATTTGCTGCATGTTTGTTGGCTTCACTGAAAATCAAGTGTCTGTCACTAAAATAGCAGCTTAGAAATCCTGTCCTTCAAAAACTTGAAAGATATTCAAAGAGTGTGACTGACTCACCGTGTTGTACATGGAGTAGGCTGTGAGGACGTGGAAGAGTGCCTGTTGCCTGAGAACACATACAAACCACAGCTGACACCATAACCTTTAAAAAACCCAGAGTTTGGTGCCAGAATTCAGCACCATTCATGGTTTTGCTTCTGTGTTTAAACACTTTGCGCATCTTTGGCGTTCAGTTAAGATGCATGCGTGCGGCCTTGAAGCTGCACGCTAACCTCATTGCCTGTCAGTGTGATATCTTTTTATGCATGAAAGTAAAAGAGAACCTGAGTTGTGTAGCCGCAAAGGCTGAATGTACTGCTTAATAATAGAAAATTAGTGTGAAAAAACATATTTAAATGCTGTTACAACAGGTGGGAGGTCTTCTTTTGTCAAAGTTACACAACAAAGCGGAAGTCAAAGCAGAAAGGGGACGTGAGATCTCTCACTTCCACACTGGAAAAGCCACCTTCTTTTCATACAGTGTGAAAATACACTTATTTCTGCAGCTAATTAATGATTCCTGTTGTTTATGCTCTTTCTGCGTTTCCTGAGGTTACATGTCAAACGGTGAGAGTGGTGGATTTTATTTTTTTGATAGTGAAGTGGAGGTTTTTGTTTTGTATGTCCCTCCAGGCAGGAACATTTCTTAGTATGCATAAAGTTCTAGAAATCTCTATATATTTTTTTAAATTATTCAGGAACTGAAAGGTCGTTGTAAGATTGTTCCTTAATAGCCACACAGGAACGTTTTAAACCCGAAAACCGGGCAAGAAAAGAGCAAAGCTGATCTAAATGAACAGCGAAATTGCACGGAGGGAGCCATTTTCTTCCTTGGTATTGCTTGTTTTTTGACCACATTTTAATGAGTTGAACGTCTTAGAACATTTCACATTTTAAAACACAATAACCTGCATTTTATCAGGAGGGTAAAATATGGACCTACTGCTTTCAGGTTGAAGAATCAGAAAAAAGTTGAGCTTGTTTTTTCTTCTGTTGGGATTGCAGTATTGTCTCTGACTATAAATTTGCAGGGGAGTACTACTGTATTCTAACTGCAGCAACAGAACGTGAAGGTACCCACTTGACATCGTAGCGATTCATGAACATGATGTGGTCCCTGTAGGTTCGGTTCACATCCAAGTCAATCTGCCTGATGTCAGGGGAGAGTCCTCTGGCTCTGGCCTTCAGCTTCTGAAAATCACCACAAATCAAAGAAAGAATGAAGCTAAAGAGAAATAAAAATGGCAAAAATAAAATAAAGGTCAGAGGATTAGAAAACATTCACACTGCGTCCTCCATGTGTGCTCTTTTCAGTAGCTGTGTTAAAAAGTGCAACTGGCAGGTCTAAATATCACTCAGCTCAATTTTACTACAGAATATTAGCCTGAAAAAGCATCTTGTAATTGGAGTTTGCGAGATGGAAGTGGGAACAGTCTGTGTACTACAAATGTAGGAATTTTGACCCAAAGGACTCTGACAGATTAATGCTAGACTGGGTATGGATTGCAGGTACAATCACGAGAAAAAAACTGAAGTAACGGTTTTCCGAATGACTTTATGAGTCTCTTCTTTACAATGTGGCTTCACTTCATTGAGGTTTGTGGGCATTTGTTTTCGTGCAACTTTCCTAAGGTCTCACCACAGCATTTCACTTGGGTTGAGGTCTGGCCATTGCAACACCTTGATTCTTTTCATTTTCAGTCGGCCTGCTGTAGATTTGCTGCTGTGCTTGGGATTATTCTCCTGTTGCATGACCCAATTTGGGCCAAGCTGTAGCAGTTGGACAGACGACCTCACATTTGACTCGGGAATACTTTAGTAAACAGGAGTTCATGGTCGACACAGTGACTGCGAGGTGTCTGGGCCCTGTGGCTCCAAAACAAACACAGATCATTGCCCCTCCACCTCCGTGATTGACAGCTGGATATTTTCGTCAAACGTGGCGCTTTGAATTATGGCCAGACATTTCCACTTTAGTCTCATCTATCCAAAGGACATTGTTCCAGAAGTCTTGTGGTTTGTTCAGATGCAAACCTAAGCTGTGCTACTGTGTTCTTTTTAGACAGAAGAGGCTTTCTCCTGGCAATCCTTCCAAACAAGCCATCCATACATATTCAGTCTTTTTCTAATTGTATCGTCATGAACTTTAAAATTTAACATTCTAACTGAAGCCTGCCGAACTTGAGATGTAGCTCTTGGGTATTTTGCACAGTCTGGCCTGCATAGAGCCCTATAAAGCCTCTTTTTCACTTGACTGTACTTGTGCGCTACGCAAACTTTTTAAAACTGCATCATCAGTGGACACTGCAGGCTTTTGTACTATTTTGGAGTCGTCACAAGTATTAAACCCATTTTAGAAGTGGCCCAACTGCCTACAAACCAAGTTGCTGCTACTGGTTTTCACAGGAGTGCATAGAGTCCTTTGAACAACAATTCCATCTGGTCATAATTAGATTTAAGATGTCTGCAACTAACATTTTGACGAGTCAAAACTAATTACGGGCATTTCTAATTGTCCTACTGGAGACGTGGATGTGTTGACTAGTTAAATATGATTACAGTGAGTCAAAATGATGCTGTTGATATTTGTAATAACTCCACACACTCTACCCTCATAAAAGGATATGATGAATGATTATAGACAAAGCTGCTCTGAGAAATGTTCTTGTTTTCCATTTATATTTTCCACATCATTTACTATATGTGGCCAGCTCATAATTAGAACATTTCCACACCAGATAAAGGCGCTGATATATTGATCTTGCTGGCTAAACTTTCTGATGAGATCCAAAGTTTGTGTAGACAAAAAGCAGGAATGAACTGTGCAGCTTTGTACAAACACAATTAAGCCTCCAAGGCACATCTTGCCCACAATAACACAGAAGCTTGGTGAAATCAAATAAAGTCAAGGTGCTCGCTTACGATGCTTTATGAGGCCTGTGTTTTAATGAATGCCGCAGAGATTTTATAAAATGGGGTCAGAGAGAACGACTGGAAATGCTGGGAGGGAGACAGACGTGGTTTAAATATGAGATACCTCATAGAAGTCTTTCTTGTCCTCCTTCATTTTGGGAATATCGAGCAGCAGACACCACACCTCCCCTCGGAGCTGCAGGGGGATTCCCTTGTAGATCCTCCGGACCAGCTGAAAGGAAACAAACAGCAGGAGGGCAGTGTTAGAAATTTAAGGAGGAACTTTTACCGCAGAACACCTCTTCACATTTAGAGCAGATCAGAGGTCTACACCTGCATGTCTAATTTGCCAGTGTTTTTTTAATTTATAAATGAATTCTTCAGTGCAAGACAGTAATCTCTCTACACCTATTGCTTAAATTTCATGCCAGTAAACTGATTAATCAGTCAATGACTTTATCATCACTGGTATTTTCTTGAATAAATGACAAAGTCAGGATACTGCAACTGAACAAAAAACATCACTGCCAATACAAGAACAGGAACATGATTTGTTTTAGAGGGAAAACAGGGTCTTTAAAGGAGGGAAATGCATCACATCCTTTCTTAGGAATGGTTCTGACCATCAGCTACTCATTTCAATCCTTTATCAAGCAGAAATTTCACAAATATTTACTTGTGCAAAGGTTTTGGTCACTGTCTCTATTTTAAACTAAAGTTGGAAGTAATTTCAGTGTAGAAATTTGCCACAATTTATATGGACTAAAATATCAATCCATTTTTTGCTGCTGATCCAGGTTTGGGTCACTAGGGCAGCAGCCTGAGCAAAGACGCCCAGACCTCCCTCTCCCCAGCCGCCTCCTCTAGCTTTTCTGGGGGTACACCAAATTGTTTTCACATCTACCAAGATACCTAATCTCTCCAGCGTGTCCTGGGTCTGCGCTGGTGCCTCCTCCTGGTAGGACATGCCTCACCAAGGAGGCATCTTGGACAAATGTTTGAATCACCTCAGCTGGCTCCTTTTGATGTAGAGTGGCAGCACCTCTACACAGAGCCCCTCCTGAATGACAGAGCTTCTCGCCCTATCTCTAAGCAAAGCTCATTTCTCACACTTGTATCCGCAATCTCTTTCGGTCACTACCCAGAGTGGGCCCTCAACTGTTTTTTGGCTGAAAACCATGGCCTCATGGTTTTCTGGCTTGCCCCAGAGCAAGCCAGACGTCATGGTTCGATGAGGCCAACAGGACCGTATCACAAGCAAAACAGCAGAGACAAAATCCTGAGACCACAGAACCCGACACCTTCCACCCCTTTGCTGCACCTAGAAATGTTCATAAGGATTATGAACAGATTCATTGACAAAGAGAAGCCCTGGTGGAGTCCAACACCCACTGGGAACGGGTCTGTCTTACAGCCAGGGCAAACCAGGTTTTCACAACAGTTGTAGAGGGACCAATTAGCCCATAGCCATAGGCCAGATAAAGCATCCCCAACAAAAACATCCTGAGGGACAGGGTCGAATGCCTTCTCCAAGTCCACAAAGCACATGTAGACTGCTTGGGCAAACTGCCACACTTCTTCAAATATCCTCAATAGGATGAAGAGCTGGTCCAGTGTTCCACGACCAGGACAAAAACTGCATTGTTCAGTCATTTAAACTGATGACCCCATGTGACCTTGATCTTCAATCTCACCACCTTAAAAATGTTCTACCCATCATGGTCATTAAGTTTGCAAACTTTGGTGAGGATCTAGCAGCCCAGTAAGCTCCTACAGTGGTAACTAAAATTTCATTAATGACTCTGTGTGATATTGACCTTTGACTTGACAATCTTGTAAATGTTATAAGCTCTTCTACCCATCATAGGTATCAACCACACAAAGTTTGGTAAAGATCCAGCAAACAAGTCAGCTCCTGTAGTGGTAACAGGATTTGTAATGGACATGGAAACAATGCCTCTGTGTTGGAGGCATAATAATAATGATACTAATAATACTAAAACTAATACTAATACTACTAATAATGCAAATACAGAGAGCAACACATTTTTTAACCATCGTCTAGTAATTTTTATACACTTTTAATAAAGATTACATATCAAACCATAAAGTGTAACTTTCACGGTGCTTAGTAGTTAATACGTTAATAATGTGCAAAGACATGGATAGGAAACAAAAACCTCAACAAAGGAATGAAAACACTGAATGAAAAGTCCACTCTTTTATCAGTTGCAAGGCCGTCACTGCAGACCACTGACGTGCAATTGGGGCATCTGGCAGCTGCCAAAAAAATAATACAAAATACAGAAACCTTCCTTCAACATGTCAAAGATTTCAGAGATATACAAAGAGTGCACGCATGAATGTACTCTGCACTCTCCCTGAGCGAAAGCAAAGGGCTTTGGAAGGTGAACCACGACCATCTGGCTGGATGGGCTCCAAGAGAGACTGTGGGCAGAGAGAGAGAGAGAGGAGACTGCTATGCATGCAGAACAGTCCAAAGTAATTCAGTGTCGACAAAGAGATGGAAAATCAGTCAGTCAGACTCCGGGTGAGGAAGATTAAGTCTTAAAACCCAAACTGCTGGAACAGCAAAGCTAATCGCAGCAGTGAATTCGCCATCTCCAGCTATTAAAACTCAGCCAGCCAGAACAGTTTTACAGCAGATATGGGAGGCGGTGTGCATGTGCTGCACAGGTGACTGACAGGGGACACAAATGAAAAGGACAGTGAAGTGTTGGGGAGCTCTAGTTAAAAACATCCTAAGACTGAAAAGTATCTCCTAACTGGCCAAGTCTGGCAAAACTCTGAATTTAAGATTAGCGTGAGGTTTAACTTTTGGATATTTAGTCTAAAACGAGGGGTAGCCTCCGGGCCTGAATAATGAAGTGCCAAAAACTGCAGTTTAGCTACTTGAGGCTGGCTCCAGTCCTCTGTGTGTAATTATCATTACCCCACACATTTTAAATCAGCATTTTCTCACATTGTTGAGATAAACTGAACATACACAGTATGTTGCATCCACTCAGTCTAAGCGTTTAGACCCCCAGTTGGTTATACCTGCAAGTTCAAATAAGCTGGATGGATCCTCAACTATGTAAACTAAAAAGAGCAAAAGGGAATTAACCGTTCAGACATTTGTATTCCAACCATCTCCATGCTACACTTAGAGCCAAAAAATGTAAAAATATGAGTGAAACAAGCTCTTTACAGTTTATAATAAAATCAAACAGCTGCAAACTAACTATTAAAGGTTAAATGTGTTGGTAGAAAAGCAGCATGAGTCTCAGATTTGTCAGTGCTGACCGATTATGATCTGAAAACTGTCCAAGCATTTCAGTGTCATACAGCTGCTGCAGGTAATGAGTCTCACCACGTACGGTGATTCAGTCCTACCAGAAGATATGACGGGGTTCCCTAACTCTGAACGACATCTGCAACATATAAGGGACAATATGAACTTTTAGTGCCTGTTTTAGAGACTCCTGGTCCATCCAGGTCTGGGTCGCAGAGCCAGCAGTCTTGGCAGAGGTGCTCAGACCTCCCTCTCCCTGGCCACCTCCTCCAGCTCTTCTGGGAGGACACCAAGAGATGTAGCCTGTCTAGTGTGTCCCAGGTCTTCCCCAGGGCCTCCTCCTGGTGGGACATGCCTAAAACACTTCACCTAGGAGCTGCACGGGAGGGACCTTGGTCAGATACCTGAACCACCTCAGCCGGCTCCTTTGGATGTGGAGAAGTAATGGCTCGACTCTGAGTCCCTCCTGAATGAGCTCCTCATCCCATCTCTCAGGACACTATACTTCTAGTCCTTGTGGTTATTATAACTAGGGATGTTAAGGACAGCTTCTTTAACAGTTATTTAAACATTAGGGTAAAAAGTCTGCAATCAGTCAGAAAACAGTCAAAATTAATCATAACCTAAAGGATGAGGTTTAGCATTGTACATATTTTGTGTGTATTTAAGAGCCATTTGAAACAATCAACCATATTATTTGATCATTTATAGTTTCAGATGCTGAGGAAATGTGTGGCACTTTGCACATCCACTGTTTTAGATCATTCTTTCATCCTTTTGTTCTTTTGCCTCAGCACGTTGCCCTGAATTGCCTCCAATCAAACAGTGATCATTCAACTTGATTTTCATTTTTGGAAAATCTGGGGAAAGCAAAGTTTTCTATTTACTCGACTATGGCCATAGGCTCTGGGTAGTGACTGAAAGAAGGAGATACAGGCAGAAAGAAATTAGCTTCTGGGCTCAGCCTTAGAGAGGTTGAGGAGCTCAGTCATTCAGGAGGGGCTCAGAGTAGAGCCACTGTTCCTCCACATCGAAAGGAGCCAGTTGAGCTGGTTCAGGCGTCTGAATGGGATGGCTCCTGGACAGCTCCCAGGAGAAGTGTTTAAGGCATGTCCCACCAGAAGAAGGGCCTGGGGCAGACCCAGGACACGATAGAGAGGTTATGTCTCTCAGCTGGGGAAAGGGAGGTCTGGCTGTCTCTGCTCAGATTTCTGCGCCTGCGACCTTGACCCAGATAAGTGGCAGAAAATGGATGGATGGAAAATTTGGGGAGTGGGGCCACACCAACAAAGACATGCTGGTTGGGCAAAAAACCAAAAACCTAACAAACTCCTGCACATGATACCAAGTTGGCATCCACCACAGTTCAGCTCATTTCCTCTGAATCTCTTCCTCCTCAGATCCCCCAGGACAATACAGTAGAACTCCACACTGACAGTCTAATGCTGGGGGACAAATTCATGGTGCACAGCCCAGTGAATTTTGGGGGAAAAAGGCAAGCAAGCTCCTGGTCCCACTCCTGACTTTGCCTGCTCTTTTAAGGCTTGGAAACACAATTTGGGTCAGTTTGAAGGTTTGAGGTCTGTGGTGATAATATTACTTACAAAAACAGCTGGAATCTGATTGGCCAGATTCAAGTCAGGTAAACTTTTTGACTTGTATGGTCCTGTCCCTGAACTTTTTGATTGCACCTTGTACATTTTTAAAATATGGACAATGAGCCTTCTGGTGAAGGCAGCAACATGTACTTGTGTAACTCAAAGCACATCCCCAATTATTACTGGAAAGCACATCATAGAGGGTAAAAATGTTCCAATAAAATGTTTTACTACAATCTGAACCTGTTGTGCTGCTTCTTGAGAACCAGAGCTGCATTGAGAGGGCGTGAGAGGACTGATTTCCAAGTGTGAGGATGAGCTGTGAGTTAATATGGAGCCATAAATCAGATCTCATCTGTGACCTCGCATCATGTGAGGGTGAAGCACTGATGACTGTGTGCGTTCATCTGCAGCTGGTGTGGTTTCACATTAAAAGGCTGAGTGTGGTGTGTTGGGTGTGTGTGGAGTGTCCAAAGCCTCCACTCCATCAGCATCCTACCCACCACACTTGGGACTCACTTCTTTCTGGTGCAACAGTCTCATAATTAGGCTCTGATGAGCAAGTCAATGAGAGCATCTGTTACACTAATCATCATCTGAGCACGAGTGTGTTTTTGTGTCTACGTGTGTCAACGTTTACACTGAATATGTGCTGTTTGAGCTTTTGCTTGCTTTTGCATGGATGGGCTTACTATGTGTATGGATTTTAAGTTTTTGTCCTCATAGAGTCTTGATTACTGAATTTATTGACTTTTAATATAAAAATGAGGCCATATTAAAAGGATTTTAATGTGTCCCCAGTTCCATAGTGGTTTGTGCATTCACCTTACAAGTGAAAGGTCCCTAGTTTAATCCCAAGTGGGGACACAAGCCCCTCTCACCATGGAGGGTTGCATCAAGAAGGGCATCCGGCATAAAACATCTGCCAAATCACTAATGCAGATTAATCCTCTGTGGCAGCCCCTTTGTGGAGAATACAAGGGAGCAGCGAAAAGTACTTTTTTTTTTAAAAGGTTTTTCTTTCAAAATTAGTAAACACGCTGACATGGGAGGAAGGATTTTATTCTTATTTTTTTTCTTGAAGTTGCAAAAACATTAAAGGGAAGGTTTACAAGATGGTAGTGAGGCCTGCAATCATGTAAGGTTTGAAGAGAGTGGCACTGACAAAAAGACAGGAGGTGGAGCTGGAGGTGGCAGATTTGAAGATGTTGAGATTTTCTCTGGGAGTGACCAGGATGGACAGGATTAGAAATGAGTCCATCAGAGGGACAACTCAGGTTGAGAAGTTTGGAGATAAAGTCAGAGAGGCAAGGCTGAGATGGTTTGGACATGT
>VUQH01088081.1:27733-38550 GCA_015106775.1 Etroplus canarensis
TCCAGTGTGGGTTTGCTCGTTTCAGTTTAGTTTTTATTGTTTGAAATTGTTTAGTTTTAGTTTAGTTTTTATTAGTTTCAGTGTTAGTTTTAGTTTAGTTTTTATTAGTTTCAGGGTTAGTTTTAGTTTTCTTAATTATTATAATATGGATGGTATTTGTCAGGGGAAGATTTAAGATGTTTACACCAGAAATTACAACACAAACACAAAACTTTGTGAGGGCAGGTGACAGTATTGAGACCTGCCATGATGAATGGTTTGGAGACGCTGACACTAACAAAAAGACAGCAAACAGAGCTGGAGGTGGCAGAATTGAAGATGTTGAGATTCTTGCTGGTAGTGACCAGGATGGACAGGATTAGAAATGAGTACATCAGAGGGACAACTCAGGCTGAGAAGTTTGGAGATAAAGTCAGAGAGGCAAGGCTGAGATAGTTTGGACATGTTCATAGGAGAGAGAGTAGCTATACTGGACAAAGGATGATGAAGATGGAGCTTCTAGGCAGGAGGAGAAGAGGAAGACCACAGAAAAGGTTAATCGATGGAGTGAAGAAGGACATGCAGAGGGGCTGGTGTGGTGGAAGAGAATGCAAGGGATAGGATGAGATGGAGGCTGTGGTGACCCCTAATAGGAGCAGACGAAAGAAGAAGAGGAAACAAAAACATCACATCATAAAATACAAAATAATTGATCACAGTGGTAACACAAATACACAGAAAAGCATCTCTGAATGCACAACACAGCAGACCTTAAAGCAGAGGGGCTACAGCAGCAGAACACAGTTCTGAATGCAAAAGGGGGGTGGGGGTGAACCTGATACTAGCAGGGTGTGTCTAATGAAATGGCTGGTGAGTGCATTGTAAAATAAAGTTGTTTATATCCACAAAGAGGAGGGAAACTGTACATCAGAACAGGTCACCTGATCAGTCTGTTTACAAGAATACTCAACTTACAGCATGTGGCTCATTTCTAACAGAGCGATTTTCCTCTGCTGACCTGCTACACCAAAACTTAGGGTTCCCCTACCTGCTAAATCCTGCTTCAGCCCCTGCTTACACTGCAGCAATACCTTCAGCTGCTTCCTTCAATTCTCCCCAAGGGGTCGTTATAACTGTATTACTGTACTGCTTTGTATCAGTGCACCAGCAAAGCTGCATTTTACTCAAGGGGAACTACTCTAATGTGTAGCATGTAGCTGTGAACTTGTACCTAATAAATTGGGCAGCAGATGTATTTTGCACACTTTCAATTTTTGATCTTGCCTTAAAAGATATAATATGAGGGGGGCTCTATTTAAAAGCAAAAAATATACCAGTAAATTAAATTAAAATAAGGTAAATGAGATCGCCAGGACCAGTATGTGCAAAATACTTTTATGCTTAAAAACGGTTTTGAAAGTTTAAAGGTACGAGCATCAAAAAAACATGTATGTTTCCCACCTCAGAGTCTGTTTGCCTAACTCTATTATTTGTTTCATATATACACGAGCCTCCCGGGTAAGCCTCACCCTTTGCTGGCCTTAACCCTGTGTGATGGGTGTCCAGTGTCTGGGTCATAATGGAAGTTTCCAGTCAGTGAAGGACGTCAATCATTATTAGCTGTTTTTCCGTTCCTCTTCATATCCACAAACAGAACCAGCCAGAAACTGCAGCAGCCATTGCGCAAGCATTGACTACATCCCCAGGCTTCCACTTCTGCCACCTTGTACTGAAGAGTACAGTTAATTTGGCACTTCCTGTGGTGACCTAGCAGTTACTGTGAAGTATTGGACTGGGGCACAGCAGTAGTCTCAGAAACCGAGATGCCAGACCTGCTTCACCATCATGTAACAACTGTACAACATTTCATATGCTACAGTGTTATTACTATTATGCTAAACACTATAACCGCAAGCCAGATTCGTCATGTGTGGCGGGGTAGGGGTGTGGTTTACGGGGAGCTTACGCCTGCTTTGTGTCTGCTCTCATACTTTCCCACTGCGGGCTAAATGTTCCCAGCAGCTGGCAAGCAAGGAGACAAAATAAGAGGCATGACGAGCGTGACCCGTTTTCTCGCCAAGCTGCCGGCACGCTGCTGACTGACAAAGACGAAAAAAATATCCCTGAAGCTTAGAAGAAGAAAGAAACAGTGGAAGAGGGAGGAGGATGAGCACGAGGGGGAGATGCAGAGCGATGTGGTGGAGGATTGGACAAAATGCTTCTCTCTGTGTGTCCTTGGTTGTAACTCGGCGTGAACATTTCTTTGAAACAAAAAGGGAGGAAAAACCAAAAAAAAAAAAGTCTAACTTTGCTCTTGGTGCCAGCAGTGGGTGCATTTCAAAGCCCCAACACACTTCACTAAATCCCTGCTGAATCTAAGCATACAAATGAAGGACATGGTGAAGTGCTGCAGGCAACGCCACAACACAACCTGGGCCTAATGAAGACAGCCATAACTGATACCTGCCCCCCTCTAATTGCTCTTATGGGAGGCAGACTGAAATAGGGATGCTCGCCTCCTCTGTATGAGCTGGACTGCAGCAGAGGGCAGAAGTGGACTGAAATTAGCTCTGCAAGACAGATACTGCAGTGTGGTTCAGATGTTTATGGGTGGGAGATGTGATCGTTATTCTGGCCAATTTAAAGCTGCTCTGATCAATGTTTTTATATTTAAGATCAAATGAGGGAGTGGAATAAAGCGACCTGACCCTGATGGAAACGGCTTTAGTTTAGCTGTATTTAAGTGCACCTATTATGCTTATTTCTTACTTTCTTTCATGTATAGTCAGGAAAGATTTTTTTCGCAGGACTCTATGCAGTCCTGTGAAAGCAAAGGTCAGCCCATGATTCAAGAGCATTGAAAACCCCTTTTAGCAGCAATAACTTGATGTACTTGATATCTTTCTTATCACTCTCTCATATCGCTGTGGAGGAATTTTGGCCCACTCTTCTTTACAACATTGCTTCAGTTCATTGAGATTTCAGGATGTTCGTTGATGCACAGTTCTTTTAAGGGCCCACCACAGCATTTCAGTCAGACTGAGTCTACTGTTCCTGTGGTGGATGTTCATATTAAACATGGCTAATGATTTAAATACGGAGGCCAGCATATATGCAAGTAATCTGCATCAGCCAATAGCTCAGATTTCAGACTCCTCTAAACACTCAGTTTTTTCTACTCTTGGATGTTTATGTCATAGAGAGGGGCTATCCCTAATATGGTCATTTCAGGCAAAGAAGCCCCACCCACCTGCTGTTCAAACCTTGTTTAAGAGGGGCAGCAAATCCAAAGAAAACTTGCTTAAAGAAAGCTAGAGCTCACGATGAACTGAGGGGGCTGCATCAAGGCTGAGTACATCTTCTTCTTTCGGCTGGTCCCGTTAGGGGTTGCCACAGCGGATCATATTTTGAACTTTGAGTAAAGCAAAAGCAGGTTGACTCCAAGAATAAAAATACAGAACTAGAAACATTTCTGAGTTTCAGGAGTGAGACCACGCCCCAAACACTCCCCTTCCAGGGGTGCGTCTATAACTGCCCACTCGCCCTACATAACCATTTATTTTCATTTTCGTGTTCGACCCTCCCTCCCCTGCAGGTCCAGAGCTGATGTCAATCAGTGAGGCCCTTCTCCAAACCACAGCCTCCGGTCTGGCTCATTGCATCACCATAAATAAACGTTTCATTTGCATTTGAGGTTGGGGTCCTTGCTCCTGAATATACAGATGGCAGAGGAGCACACACAGACACTCATTTTACCAGTATTACAATCCAGACCAATACTCTCAGGAGTAGCAACGCTTGCAAAAATGGAAAGGTGCTTTTGACCTTAAGCGCAGTTTGGGTGTAGACCCATTAGGAGATCACTGTGTGCAGGTTTAACTAAAATCTGGCCAACACTGTAGCAGTGACAATGATTCTTGTGAACTGTGGACGGATGGAAGCCTCACTGCGGCTTTAGCTTGTCTCAACACCGCACCAGCTCAGCCCAGCCCAAGAGAAGCCTATGGCCAATCAGGTGCGTCCCAGTGTTTGCATGGTTCTAGGAGACAGACAAGACCTGCCAATCATCTATCATGACATGGCTTGTGGCTGGCCCACCGGCTTCCCCTGCTGTTCATAACAGTGAAATAATAATCTAATCAACCCACATTCTGCTTATGTACTGAAGCTACACATATCAGGTTAAGCTGCATCAATTAAGGCCATTTCATGGTCTCTGTATCTGTCTTCAGGGATAGCTGCAGACAGCACAGCAAAATAGAGTTCTGTACATACTAAAATCAGGACTATGTGTATGCATTCAAGCTCAAGAAAACCATGTGAGGAAGACGTGTGTTGGCAAAAACAAAATCACCTTTTCACTGTTCTTGTATTTGTCCCAGCTCTTCAGCATCTTCAGCCATTTGGTCGTCCTCTCCAGCTCTGTGTGTTTTTGCTGTGGAAACGAGAAGCGACACATTAACATCTTCCCCCTACAACCACAGCTTTTCTGAGGCCGCATTCAGTTCCGGTGGAAGTCGCAGTCAGAAGAGAACAACGTGGAGGTCATTATTTGGTGGGTTCAGAGCCGTTTGAATCTATCGAGACGGTCTAATTAAAGCCTTCTGCAAATGCTGCTTTCTCTCGATTGACTTTTGCACATTTCATGAACACATGCATCTGTGAATGAGCCATCAAAACAAAGCACATTCATCATTTAAAATCACTATTTCAGTCATTTTTTTTGCTGCTTTGGGATTAGAAATTGGATTTTAATATCCCAAAGAAATGACTTGTTTTTGCACAGTTGTGTTCGTTATGTTCTCGTTAAACAGTTTGTTTCTAATTTTTAAAAAATTACAAATAAAGAAAAACACTGATTTTTGCAGAGTTAGGCTCCATTTAAAACATGTTCCTAAGCTGTGTGAAATGAACTTTTCCAGCATTATTTTCAACAGGACATGAGTGCACTATTTAATGTGTCAACAACAAAGCTTTAAAGTATAAAGACCGGTTGTAAAAAAGAAAAAAGAAGTAGACCATACGAATATACTCTGAGGAGTCAGACATGGCTAAAAAAAAAGTTCCTATTTTTATGCGACTGCATAGAGAAAAAAGAATATAATAATAAAAGGCAGGGACCACATGCTAATTGTCTCTGATGTGAGTGAGCAGTGGGAACTATTTTTAAAGCAGAATAAAAAAAAGCTTAAGCTGATGCAGGAGCACCTTGGATTTTATAGCCTTCGTTCCTTGAACAACAGAGAGAATGAAGGCTAAAAATGATCGTACCTTTAGGTTTGTTGTATTTGGTCAGATCAGTTTATCTGTGAACTTTTTGTCTGTTTTTTTATTTTTTTAAACCTATGGGCATTTTCTGTCACACAACATTAAATGATAACTCTCACAAGGTGTTTTTTCCTGGTCCTGAGCTTAAACCTCAAACAACCGAGCCTATCTCACCACATTGTCAGGGTTTTCTAGATGGAGGGGAAGTGAAAGCAGGAACCTAAAATCTAATTTTCTGTTGTATATAGTTAAAGGAATTTTCAACTATTTTGTTAAGAAGGGCTTTACGATTATGGACAAAAGTATTGGATGCCACTCGGCACGATGCCAAACATTAGATGTAGTGGTGTAACGCATGCAGCCACCGGACTCTGGAGCAGTGGAAATGCTTCTCTGAAAGCAGAATGTCACCTGCCTGACTGTAATGTGCCAACTACAGAAGTTTGTTGGAGGAGAGATAACACTGTGGGGTTGTTTTCTGGGTTTGGCCTGGACCCCTTGATTCCAGTGAAGGGAAATGTTAATGCTTCAGCTTACCAAGACATTTTGGACAATTCTATGCCTCCAACTTTGTGAGAATAGTTTGGTCAAAGCCCTTTTCTGTCCCAGCAAAACTGTGCCCCAGTGAACAGAAGCAAGCTCCATAAAGGCATGGGTGAATGAGTTTAGTGTAGAAGAACTTGACTGGCCTGCAATGAGTCCTGACCTCAACCCCATCAAACACCTTCAGGATAAACTAGAATAAACACTGCAAGCCAGGCCCTCTCATCCAACATCAGTGTCTGACTTCACAAATACTTTTCAGGATGTTACAGCCACAAAGGGGGGACCAACTGTATATTAATGCAGATGGATTTAGAGTGAGATGTCATAAAAGCTCCTGTAGGGGGCCCAGTACTTTTGTCCATACAGTGCACTGTTTAAAAACATAAGACGATAAAGAGAAGCAGCACCACTCACCTTCTCCTCCACCGAGTCGTAGGATGGAAGTTCGTTCTCACTGAGAGGATAAGAAAGGGGAGAAATGAATAAGGATAAGGAGGAGGAGATGAGTCTCTTAACCTCCAGTTTATTCTGTAGTTGTAGTTGTTTTCATGCTGCTCCATGTGCAGTCAAAGTGGAGTTAACCCTACCTACTTTCATATCACACTGTAGACTCAGACTGCTGCACGATAACACAATCTTGATGAATTTCTTGCAGAAAATACATTTTGGTGATACTGAAGTCAGAGCTCGTCTCAATTCCTGACTGTTATCAGCAGGAGGGAACATCACACATGTCAGCAGTCACACAAACAGGAAATAACCGATTGGACATTCCTTAATATCATCTCTGTTTATCTGGGCTTCAGAGTCCCTGGAGGAGTTAGTCAGTGGAACATTTTCCTTCAGAGAATAATCTGGTTTCAGCTCCTGTTCCTCTGCACTGTATACCACTGTATACTACCTACCATTCAACATGAACAGTAGACAAATCACTGTAGAGGCACATGTTTTAATATTTCCTCCTCATTTCGATTTGTCTTTATTAAATATGTCTTCCAAAGTACATGGGGTGTCAGCAGTTGTGCCATCACTTTTAGAGCCTGTTAGAATCTTTTGTCTAATAATAACTTATAATAGGCTAATGTGTCTAGACCCCTCAGTCACATCTGCTCAGACTGGTTGCAAATTAAACCAGAGCTTCAAGTTCAGCCATATTTTGGCTTCACTTTGTGAGGAAAGGATGGCACTTCATTATCATTATGTACAGTTTATGCTTTAGACTGGCTCTGAACATGATACCAGTATTTACATTTTACTAAAGTAACCCAACTTTTGGACAAACAGCCTTGAGATTTAAAAAACTTGACATCTACTCTTTTTCTGCTGTTTCTGCCCACACAGCATCTCAAGCCTAAAGACTCCTTGGAGGTCACGGCTCTTTCTCTACCACCAGTCTGCCCAGTTAAAAACACCCTCCCTGGGTTTCATTTTTGCCTCTTTTACTGCTCATTCAGTGACCTTCACCTCTGGATACTCCTGTCCCTATCTTAGTTGGTCATGTATCCCAGAGGGTTCTGTCCTCCAGCTCCCTCCTCCTATCTTTCTTTGGATTGTACCACTCTGTCTTAACACTGATGCCCTGTGATTGTGGCTAACCAAGCTGTTTCCTGCCTGCATGTGCCAGCCTATATATAACACTCCAGCACAGTGCTGTTTAAGAGCCTCACGGCCTCCTGACTAGCCCAGCTAAAGCCGCAGACACACTCATCTCTCAGCAACCCTCGCCTAGACAGCTGCTTGCTTTCTCCCTCTTTCCTCCAGTGTGCCACTGTTGCTCAGAGTGGGCTTTGAAGGTTACTAATGTAGTTATTAGGGCTGATTATAGGGTTGTGATGCATTTCTGTGAGAGTCCTTACTGGACGAAGCCAAAGCGGTCGATGACTTTATACAGGTGGAAGTTGGTGTCCTCCCAGGGCTCCACGGTGGCCTCTTTTCCCTGAAGAAAGAAACACAAGAAATAACATTAAAAACCAAAATTTATGTACCAAAAACCACATGTTTTTGAATGCAAGATGTAGAATATTAATTGTTTTAATTTCAGCTGCTCAAATTGGAGTCAAATTGGTGTGATGTTTATGATAAAACTAAGTTCTTTGGGTACTACACTCCAGCTTGGACAAACAAATAATTTTTATATAGTATTAATATTATATATTTTCAACCCACAAGTGCAGAAGAGTCTAATTACTTAGGGAGCACAAACAATTAACTTTTTCCAAAGTGTTCTAAGTGCACACTTTTTTCTAAGTGGTTTGAGTATTTCAGAAGCTGCAGATCTACTGGGATTTTTTTCACACAACCATCTCTAGGGTTTACAGAGAATGGTCCAAAAAGGAGAAATTAAGTAGAGAAAAATGGGAGAAAATGCCAGAGGTCAGAGGAGAATAGTCAGACTGCTCTGAGCTGGTAGGAAGACAACAGGAACTCAAATAACCACTCGTTACAACCAAGGTACGTAAAAGAACATCTCCGAATGCACATCAAACCTTGATGCACATAGTCTACAGCAGCAGATGACCACACCATGTGCCACACCTGTTAGGTAAGAACAGGTAAGGGTAAAAGGCTAAAATGCACACGGGCTCAATAGAAGAGTGAAAAAATATTGCCTGCTCTGATGAGTCTTGATTTCTGCTGTGACATTTGGATGGGAGAGTCAGAATTTAGAGTAATCATCATAAAATCATGGATCCATTCTGCCTTGTATCAATGGTTCAGGCACCTGGTGGTGGTTTAATGGTGGTGTGGGGGTATTTCTCAGCACATTATGGGTTCCTAACTACCAACTAAGCATCATTTAAACACTACAGCCTACTCAAGCTTTGTTGCTGACCATGCCCATCCCTTTATGACCATAGTGTACCCGTCTTCTGATGGCTGCTTCCAGCAGAATAACACACCATGTCACAAAACTCATCTCAAACAGGTTTTTTCAACATGACAATAAGTTCACTGTACTCAAATGGGCTCCACAGTCACCAGATCTCAGTTCAACAGAGCACCTTTGAGATGTGGTGGAATGTGGATGTGCTGCTGACAAATCTGCAACAACTGCATGACGCTATCATGTTATAATGGAGCAAATGTTTCCAGTACCTTGCTGAATCTATGCCATGAAGAATTAAGGCAGTTATGAAGGTCGGTTGTTGATTGGCTCTTTTGTGGGGAGACCTCCACCCCAGTCTGCCAATCCAGGGGAACTGTTACCCATTTCAGTCAAAGGAGTATCGAGTATCGGGCCCATTGCTGTGGGCTTTTTGACCACTGTACAACTATAGTGACAGCTTTGGTTTGCATTGATGGCATAAAGTTGGACTCATTCCTGGTGGGTGTTAGACTCTGCCAGGGCTACTCTTTGTTATTGATTGTGTTCACCGTTATTAGACAGAAATTCTAGACACAAACAAGGGGTGGAAGGTGTCAGAGTTCAGTGGCCTCAGGATCATGTCTCTGCTTTTCATAGATGATATAGTTCTGTTAGTTTTGTCAAGCTATAACCTAGAGTGGTTTGCAGCTGGTATGAGAATTAGTGCCTTCAAGTCTAAGGGCATGCTCTCAGCCAGACAACGGTAGCTTGCCCACTCTGGGTTGGGAGCAAGCTGCCGCCCCAAGTGGAGGAGTTTAGGTATCTTGGGGTCTTAATCATGAGTAAGGGAAGAGAGGAGCTGGAGATTGACAGATAGCATCTGCAGTGATGAGGATGCTGTAAGAGTCTGCAATGGTGAGGAGAGAACTGAGCGTGAAAGCTGATCTATGTTCCCTCATGACCATGAGGGTAGTGACCAAAAGAATCAGATTACAGAGACAAGCAGTGGAAATGAGCTTGCTCCAAAGGGTGTCTGGGCTCTCCCTTAGAGATAGGATGAGGAGCCCAGTCATTTGGGAAGGGCTCAGCGTAAAGCCACTACTTCTTCACATAGAAAGGAGCCAGTTGAGGTGGTCCAGGCATCTGACCAGGATGCCTCCTGGGCACCTCTCACCAGGAGGAGGCCACAGGGCAGACCCAGGGCATACTGGAGAGATTATTTCTCTCACTTGGCTTGAGAATGTCTTGGTGTTCCCATGGAAGAGCTGGAGGAGGTGGCTGGAGAGAGTGTGGTCTGGATGTCCGTTCTTAGACTGTTGCCTGAATAAATGGCAGAAAATGATGGATGGATGGATGGATGGATGGAGGTAGGAACAACGCAACCCTGTTGAAGGGGGAATTTCAACTCTTGATCAAGGTCATTAGCATGGCTAGTTTGCTACATGCCATGGGTGTCACTTACACTCAGTGGGCATCACGTGATGCCACAAAAACATGTCAAAATATGTGTGTGGATCATGGATTTGTTTTGAAAATGACAAAAGCATATGTTAGCCGTTACCCCCTCTCCCAGAATAAGGTTTGTATGCTTGTGAAAATGTTATTAATTGTGAATGGCCCCTTATACTTCTCAATTTTTATTGAGATAAACTCTTGATGATTGTTGGTCATCAAATTCAAAATGCCACCTTTCACCTTGGGAATTTGTAATCAAGTACTCTTTACAGATCAAACAGTGAATTAGTTATTCTTTAAAGTAGTCAACAGATGAATAATCCCAATTAGTTTGGCTAATGCTGGTCATGCAGTGAAATAAATTGAACAGTGGTTTCTGATGGAGCTTCAAATTACATGCCGCCCACGTTTCTCAGGGGCAGAGAATCATGTTTTGATTGGCTGCTAGATTACATGTGGGGGCTTCGACTCTAGCGCCCTTGAGAAAGTGCGTTGGTGTGAGTGTGTTTATGAGACACAGAGAGGGAAACTGTGTGTGTGTGTGTGTGTGTGTGTGTGTGTGTGTGTGTGTGTGTGTGTGTGTGTGTGAGAGAGACCAGTGATTAACAGGTGTGAAATGAACAGCCAGACGCCCACCTGCGTCACCATCTGACTCGATGCCTCCGAAAAACGGCTTCACCATCAGTGACAGAGGAAATCCACAGGTAGTGTGTGAAGAAGTGTTATAAAGAGACTATCAGAGGGAGAATGTGTGTCAGAAAGG
>VUQH01088082.1:1357-11974 GCA_015106775.1 Etroplus canarensis
ACATGTCCAAACCATCTCAGCCTTGCCTTTCTGACTTTGTCTCCAAATTTCTCAACTTGTGCAGTCCCTCTGATGTACTCATTTCTAATCCTGTCCAAAGACATTCAAAGTAATAAGTAGCAAATACTAACAAGTTTGGCTTTTTCTATTTGTCTTTGGCTCCCTCTGGTGAACATTTTCAGCAATGGGCTGAAAGTTGAACCTAAAGCTGTTTGTGTTAAGAGTTGTGCAGGACCGTCCCACTAAGACTAACCTGCTTTACTCTAGTGCTTCTGGAATATTAAGTAACCACACAAGTCTTTAACATTATATCAGTATCAAGAAAATCTGCCTTTGGGTAATGCATAAAATAAAAAATAAAAACTGTTATTATGCTTTGTGCTTGGATAAAATGTACCTTTCGGCTGCTCCCTTGTATTCTCCACAGCGGATTAATCCGCACTGGTAATTTGGCAGAGATTTTACGCCAGATGCCCTTCCTGACTCAACCCTCCATGGTGAGAGGGGCTTGTGTCCCCACCTGGAATCGAACCAGGGACCTTTCGCTTCAAAGGCGAACTCGCAAACCACACCTGCTTTGTGCTTGGATACTGGTGCATAAAAACCTATAAATATATATAGTCCCTTTTTTTTTTTTTCCTTTTTGCCCCTGGCTATACACGGGCGCAGAAGTTATGACACTTCAGTGAACAGATAAGCTGATTGTCATATAGATACAAAGTCTGCAGAACAGCAGTAGAAACACGTGACTAACTAATCCATTAAGTTGCAGGAACACATAACATCAAAATGTAACTCGCATCAGTTTGACAATTTCCTGCTCATGTGAAAGGCACAGGAAGCAGCAGAACATCTTTTTCTAATGCAGTATAAAATCAATGCACTGCCTTACTGCTGTCATGCATAAATTACCGTCAACTCTTAGTGTAAGCAAACTTTATGTTTGTCACAAGTAAACACAAAGGTTTATTTAACAGTGAACACTGAAATAGAACAAGAAAAAGTTAAAATGGAACAATCTGTGACAGTGCACACAGAGAAACCAGACTCAAGGATTCATTCAACTAGACACTGAAACAATAAGAATGTAGACAGAAACAGAACAGTTTAATCCTTGAACAAAACCAGCAGGAATTCATTTCAATTTTCTAATTAATGGGGGACCAAAGGAAGGCACTTAGGCCTGTGAAGCATTCTGAGCAACGTGGAGAACAAATGAAGACATCTGACAAGAGAAAAGTAGTTGTACTGAACTGAGGTGGGTGGAGATAAATATTTTCTTTAAAGAAAATCCAGAAAATGAAAGAAAGAAATTCTGGGCCAACTCTATTATTTAAAATATCATTTTTACCAGAACCAATATTTTCCACAAATACTGTCATGTGAAACAGAAAGTTTTCACGGGACTCTATGCAGTCCTGTGTTGAATACACGTACTGCTTCCAAAAGAATTAAGAGGGTAAGTAGTAGCCAGGTGCTGGTAATCAAATGCACTATATTAATAGATCATCAGCAAGTGTGACCACCTTGATAAAAGCAGAAGTTTTGACAGTTTGCTGGTCTGCAGCAATTCGGTGTATGGCACAATTCTTCCATGAGTGGATGCCTGGGGGGATTCACCCCATGGCCAGACTGTGCAAGGCTCAGAGAAATTGCAAAAAACCCAAAAGCTACATCTAAGACTCTACAGGACTCCACAAGCAGGTTAAATATTGAAGGTCATGACTGTACAGTTAGAAAAAGCTCAAGGAAATGAAGCGCCTTTGTAAAGAAAAGTGTGACACAATTCCTTCACAATGATGGGAGAGACTGATAAAGTCATACAGAAAACAATTCAGATTATTGCTGCTAAAGGTGATTCTACAAGCTACTGACTCCTTGGGTGTACTTAGTCTTTCAAGACTGTAGTTTGTTTTGTTTTGGGTTTTTTTTTGGTTTTCATTTATTCCTCTCTGTGTGCCAAGATAATCTCTATAAACAATTTAATTCCATTTCTCAGATGCAGTCATCTCAAAGAGCTTTATATTGTAAGGTGAAGACCCTACAAAATTAGCAAGAGAACATCAATAATCAGCACTTGGTGAAAGTGGGGTGGAAGAACTCCTTTTTAACAGAAAGAGACGTCCAGCAAACCCAGGGTCAGGAAGGGGTATCCATCTGCCATGACTGGTTGGTGGTGAGATAAAAGAGGAGAGAGCAAAGAGGAAACCACAAAGAGCAACATTAACTAGGTAGAGAATAAACAAAAGTTGGTGCCATAAAAGATATCTGAGAATATGTGAAGACAAGATTACTGGTACAGGAAGATTTCAGGTTTCAGGTAAACAGTCAAAGAATACTGCATTTGCCAGAAATAAGTATTAAAAGCAGAGGCTATCACCTGACAATTAATCTTTTTATTTTCTTTTTACAATTTTCTGGATTTGTGAACATTAATCGGTAACACCTAATAGATGTCTTGGCCCTGATAACTGCAGGCTAAACTGAAAGCCCTAAAAAAAATTACCCATAGCCCCCAGAGGCTAAGTCAGCAGACTAGCTGCTGGGTTCCTATACTGGTGAAAACAAAGAAATCTTCATTATCAAAAAGTCCTTAACTGTTTTGAAGTATTTCTGCTCTTCGTCATACTACTTTGGAATATTTAGCCAGCAGAAAATTGATGTGGCACAAGATATCGTGTTTGCCGATAGGCCGATATATATATTGGTCCATTCATATCTATAACCATCAACCACAGGCTAAATGTAGCCATTAGGATCAAAGAACCATAGGAAGCTGAGAGCATCAATAAGAGGAAAACAGTTGAAGTCTGATAAGCTTGGAGTCCTAGCCAGCAGTCAGTGTAGCTACTCACAAAGTTACTGTGTCTTTTTTTCCAATCTTTGTAAGTAAATTTTGCGTATTGAAGGCACTCACAACCAGTCACGAAAGGCAACTGGGATGAGCCATCTGTTAATTGTCACCTAAAGCATGCCTGTAGCCGTAAAATTCTTGGCCACTAATTTCTGGGACACTAACTGGTCCTCTACAAAGCCACAGCTTGAAGTCTGGAAAAATTGATTTTCCTGTGACCATGATCAAAATCTCAGAAAATGACTATGTGTGTGTGTGTGTCTGGGTGGTGGTATCAGCAGGCTAACAAGTTGGGAGGGAAAATGTGTTGTTCAGGGACACAAAAGTTTGTCAAATTAGCTGCATTGTACACTGTGATATTGTAAGGTTACAGATACCGTTAAGAAAGGCAAGGAACCTTCCTCATCATGAACACTGAAGGCAGAGGAAAACTGCAAGTGTAACTAACTCCAAATCTATTCATCATGGGTAAATGTAATGAAAAATCTGCATCAGTCTTACATTCAAAAGTTTAGAATACAGGCTTTCCCTTATTGTACAAGATTCTTCAGCTATGCTGTGCATCCACTTAAATAACCAGCTCCATAGCAAACAAGTTTGCACTGTTTTCATTTGCTTTTTCTTTTTTTATTTCTTAAGCTTTTATTGAAACTTTCAGACACCTGGTTACCTGGAGTCTTGACAGTCCTGTCAACTGCTGCTGAAACGTGAGTATATTAGAGAACCTTTAGTGGATCTTAAGATTGGAGATAAAGAAAAATAAGGGTTAGTCTGACAAATGAATAGATTAAAAAACATGTTATTCTTATTTATTCCACTTGAAATTTGAAAGACACGTAAACTCACTGGCACCATCTTGCTAGTACTGGGTTGGAGCCTCTTTATCATTTCAAATTGCCTTAATTCTTTATGACATGTTTATGACTGAACTGGGTGCTGGGAAACATTCCTCGGAGATCTTGGGCCATATTGACATGATAGCATCACACAGTTGCTGCAGATTTGCCAGCTGCACATTCATGATGCAAACCTACTGTTCCATCACATCCCAAAGCTGCGCTATTGGGTTGAGATCAGGTAACTGTGGAGGCCATCTGAGTACAGTGAACTCACTGTCATGTTCAATAAACCAGTTTGAGATGATTTGAGCTTTGGGACATGGTGCATTATCATGTTGGAAGCAACCATCAGAAGAAGGGTACACTGTGGTCACAGAGAGATGGACATGGTCAGCAACAATATTCTGGTAGGTTGCGATGTTTAAAAAATGCTCAATTGGTACTAAGAGGACAGTGTGGAAAAAACAAAACAAAACATTCCTCACACTGTGGCCCATTTGTTTCAGGGTTTGATGTGCTGTGCATTCTGAGATGCTCTTCTGCATACCTTGGTTGTAACATGTGGTTATCTGAGTTCTTATTTCCTTCCTATCAGCTTGAAGCAGTCTCCTCTGATGTCCGGAATCAACAAAGGAGTTTCATCCAGAGAACTGCCACTGACCGATCATTCTCTATAAACCCTAGATATGCTTGATTTCTGTAAGATCCCAGTAGATCAGCTGTTTCTGAAATACCACACCAGCCTCTCTGGCATCAACAACCACGCCATGTTTAAAACCACTTAAATAACTCTTCATCTTGATGTTTGGTTTGAACTTCAGGTCATGACCATGTCTTCATGCCATAATGCATTGAGTTGATACCATGTGACTATCAGATTAGATATTTGCATTAACGAGCAGTTGAAAAGGTACACCAAATGAGGTGGCTGCTGAGTGTATGTGTCACCTTTGAACTACAGCACAGAGCAATTAAGCATCTAGGCTCAAGATATAGCCCCTGTTTGGAGACGGGGCTCTGTGAGACCACACGTTGACGGGTCGAAAAAGGAAGCATTATCTGCGCTATTGTGCAGGAGATCCTATGAATAACCATTATTGAAGGAGAATATAAGATGTGGGTTTGAACTGTTCTTTTGTGTGCAGACAACTGACCTTGTAACGAGTCGCATCCTCACACATCAACAAGCAAAATTAATTTGCACGCTTCACCCAGTTATTAAGCAGAGAGACACGGGGTGGGAGTCTCCTGCAGTGAAAACACATGAAGCAAAAGACATCTGACAAGTCAAAGTCTATGGCAAGCATTACTGTAACTTGATACGCTAAAGGGCAAAATGGCAGTTTTGTCCACCACGTTTCCTTTTTCTACTGACAATTAAAGACGAAATCTCAAAACGTATATTTCATCGGTGAAAAGACTCAAATTGAAAAATATTTTGCTCTACAGGATGTTTGACCACCCAAAACTACCTGGAGAATTGCTGCACTCAAAGATGAGGACAAATGCTGGATTGTGAAAACTGTTGTGAAGGTATTCATATCTTCCAGCTCACGCAGCTGGAAGAAGGTGATGAAACAGTCAGGAAAGGATGCACCAGTTTTAGTCCAAGTTACAACATGGAAATGGCTGAATCACAACCAGTGCTTCCTGTTTTCAGTGGCTGCACAAAATGTGCAGCATTTACAGTTTTGGAAAATTCACAGTTCCACAGGAAGACTGAGGATAGTTTTTTTGCCATATTGATCAAGAGGTTCCATGTGCTCTATGCATAGATGGAGAGTCATGAATCTAATTATACTTTAACTTAAACTATTTTATTGTATTTGAAAAGGCTTCATTGTGACAGTTTAGCACAGCCAAACAGCAATTTTAGAATGAATAAAGAGAAGTCAAAAATGAATTTGCAGTACATTTATGTTTTTAATTAATTTCAGTTAGTTACCATGATAACTTTGTTCATTTCAGTTTAGTTTTTGGTTAAAAAACTTTATTTTTTGTTTTTCAAAATATGGTTGGTATTTGTCAAAAAGTCTTGAGTCACCCCTGATTTCTGCATATTTTGCTTCCAAGGAGCCAGACTTCCTATTTGTTTCTTAAATGGTCTTATGCAATAGTCCCCCAGGCTTTCTGAGGGTTGTTCAGAGTTTTTCTTCTGTCCAGTTCTTGTATCTGATCAGTTTCAGAGGAAAGTGTTTGTTTGTTTCTTTGGATTGCAGGGGGAGCATGGGGAGGCAGTGGTTAGCATGGATGCCTCAGAGAAAGATGGTTCTGGGTTTGAATCCATCAGCCGGTTGGGGCCTTTCTGCATGGACCTTGTATGTTCTCTTTGTGCTTGTGTGGGTTTTCTCCAGGTACTCCAACTTCCTCCCACACTTCAAAGACATGCAAGTTGTTAGGTTGATTGGCAATTCTAAATTAAACCTAGTTGTGAATTTGAGCATGAATGATTGTCTGTCTCTTTGTGTTAGCCCTGCACTAGACTAGTGACTTGCCCAGGATGTGCCCTGCGACCCCAAGATAGCTGGGATAGGCTCCAGCCTGCCTGCAACCTTGAATTAAGAAGAAAAAAAATGGATGGATAGATGTTTGGTAAGCCACTTAACACTTACCTACAAACAGTATCTGAAAGTCATGTCCTTAAGAAATTGGAAAACCCCCAGCAAAGACTTGACACAGGACCTGAGAGATGCGTCTGGACCTTTAGTTGAGCCATCTACTGCTAACCAAAGCCTCATTAGAACTGGTTTTAGTGAAAGGGTGGCTGTGAAGAAGCCAATCTTAAAGAAGTGAAACAGGAAGAAATTACACAAGAACTGGACTGAAAATCAGTGGTAACAGGTCTTATGGAGTAATGAATCTAAATTTGAAATTTATAGTTCAAATACAGTATGTATGGAGGAGGGCAGGAGAGAGGTAAAACAGTGAGTGCCTGTAGCTATCTGTAAACATGGTGGAGGCTCTGACATGGTTTGAAGCTGCATTTCAGCTAATGATGTCAGGGATCATTTCAAAAATTGAAGGCATTATGAATGCCAAAAAGTAGTGTCAGATTTTGATCCACCATGCAATACCATGTGGAAAACATCTGATTGGCAGCGCCTTTATTTTTCAGCATAACAATGATCCCATTCACACTGCCAGTGCTGTAAATGTGGATGGAAAAGCAAACAACAGGACATTATCGGTCAATGACCTCAACATTATTGAAGCAGTGTGGGATCATTTTTGACAGACACAGGACCAAAAGGCAGCCAGCATCCAAAGAAGAGCTTTGGAATGTCTTTCAAGTAGTATGGAGAACCATCCCTGAGGACTACTGAAAGAAATGACAAATTTTACTAAGTTGACAACAACTAAAATTAAAGCAATTTTCTGTACAGTTTACATTTATTTTAGTTCTGTAAGTACACAATACTGTTTTCTGCTTTTAGCTTGTTTTAGTTAACTGGTTTATGTAGTCAAACATGAGGTCAAACTAGACACAAGGCTCTACTGATAACGACGTGAATGAGGACACTGACCCTGTGGAGAATATATCACGGTTCTTTTGGTGGTTCAGATCTGGTATCATCACTGAGAAATAAATTGCTAAGTGTAAAAATACAGAAGAGGTAGAAACAGAATATTTGTATGCTGAGATACTGTAATATAACATTGTAAATTTTCCCTGGTCACAAAAGCTGCACATAGCATGGTAAAAATAATGTGGGTAGGCCTGCATATATTACCGTCATACATACAGTATATGAATAATAGCCACATCACTGGGAAATACCCTAGGAACAAAAGTATTGGGCCACACCGCTTAATCATTGAATTTAGGTGTTTCATTCAGACCCATTGCCACAAAGTGTATAAAATTAAGCAACTAGCTACACACACCATATTTTGAAACATTTGTCAATGAATGGGTCAATCTAAAGAGCTCACTGAATTTCAACATGATACTGTAATAGGATGTCACAGTTGCAACAAGTCAGGTCACAATATTTTTTCCCTCCTAGATATTCTACGATCGTCTGTAAATGGTATTATTGCAAAGTTAAGCATTTAGGAAATACAGCAACTTAGCCACAAAGTAGCAGTCATTGAAAAGTTACAGAATGCAGTTGCCAAGTACTGAGGTCCATAGTGCATAAAAATCTCCAGTGCTGACTCCATGACTGCAGAGTCCCAAACATTCTCTGCTTTAACATCAGCACAAAAACTGCACCAGAAGCTTCATAGCATGGGTTTCCATGGCCAAGCACCTGCATGCAAACCTTAACACAATGCCAGACATTGGATGGAGTGGTATAAAGTACGCTACCATTAGACTCTGGATCAGATCAGTAGAAGTGTTTTCTGTGGAGCAACAAATTACGCTTCTCTATCTGATACATCTGGTCTAGTCTGATGGATGATTCTGAGTTTTGTGATTGCCTGGAGAAAGTTATCTGCCTGACCACACTGTGCCAACTGTAAATTTGGTTGAGGAGGGATACTGCTCTGAGGTTCCAACTTTGTGGGAAATGTTTGGGGAAGGCCCTTTTCTGTTCAGCATAACTGTGATCCAGGGCACAAAGCAAGGTCCACAAAGGCATGACTGGATGAGTCTGGTTAGGCAGAACTGGACTGGTCGGCACAGAACCCATTGAACACCTTTGTACTGAACTACAACTACAACTTGTCTAACATCAGTGTCTGGACTCACAAATGCTCTTCTGTAGGAAGTCTTTTCAAATAGTGGAAGATGTTATAGCTACAAACGGAGGGGACCACCTTCATATTAATACCTGTGGATTTGAACTTGTGGATTTGCAACTCTTAAACTCGAACTTGTGCAGAAACAAAAATTCTGTGTCAAACTGAGTCAAATTCCATGTCTATGACTATCACTGTTGATTAAAGCTGGTTCTCTGGCCACAACCCAGACACCAAGTAGCAGTTTTATATGAAACCACAGTGTCCAAGCACAAGCAAGTTTAGGTCGGTAAACAGGAGAAAGCAAATTTATTCAGATACAGATTTGTGCATCATAAATTTGTACCTCAGGGTCAGACTATCAACACAGAGTTCTATGAGATCCCAAGGCATCTGAGAGAGAGCATTTCCACTGTTTGAAACATCTTGGACTGTGGTGTGCGCTGGCATGCACAGCTATACAGGGTAATAAAGAACAGAAAGTTTTTGGTCACACTAACATTGTCTCCAAAGAGAAATGCACAAGGACACAACTTTGAAGGAGAGAATGGCTAAAATATTGATTACACCTTGTATAAGAGAAGCAGAAATGCCTAAGCTCATTAAAGACAGATTGAGGTGAAGGGAAAACTCTTCTGTGGTAACCAATCAAAATTCAGAATTTTCTTAAAAGAAATCATAGACACTGCATCCTTTGGGCAAGAAAGCACAGAGGAACCATCCAGCTAGTTGTCAGTGAACAGATTAAAAGCAAGCATCTGTGATACAGCAGCACATCATGACAAGGAGACCTCTGTTAAGAAGTTGAAAGCTGATATAAAAGAATGAAAAACATTCTTTGATGTTCTCAAAATGAGCTGAAGACTGAATTTTGTCTATAAATGTTTTATGCAGCATCCATTTTTTTTTGGGTGAAATGGGGCTGTGAAACTGTTCACCATCACAACAGTGAATGGAAACTGGGTGCCACATAACATGCTGTTGCAAAACTACAGAACTGCTCACCTCCCTTCCCAAAACAAATATGTCCAATAAAATCACAGAAGGCAAGACTCCTGTGTTTGCCGACTCATGAGTGAGACATTGTGTCAAATCAGGAAGTTCTGACATCCTAAAAGCTCTTTAAAAAAAGATCTAATTCCTCAATCCGGAGCAGTGTTTCAGTGGGGCCGCAAGAGTCAATATCATGAAAATAAAAAGGTAAGAAACCTCCTATATTCTTTATAAAGTCATTTTTCACTTTTTTTTGTTTGTTTGTGTTTGATTTGAGCCATTGTGGTTCTTGGCTTTAAATAAAGTTCACGCACATTTTGTGTTCCCACATGACTTTTTCTGCATTTAAATGACGGTTGTTTATCAGCGCCTGAATCAGTGCTTTATGCTTGAGCTTGCAGCATTTCCACATCCCAACAATTGGCAACACATCAGCTGTGTGTCCGAACTACACATGCATGTAAATTTTTATTAATGGCCTCTGTTAAATGCCGACTGTAGAGAATTGCCTTTCTGTGGTTTTCACAGAATCATTGGGCTCATGTTTTCGAGACTTTATTTCACAAACACATCGCTGTGGCATTAATTTTGGTGTTGACACAGTAATTACTTATTCATATGCTGCATTACTGTTTTTTAAAATTTCCATGGAGGCAATAAATCTGTTCTACCAATTTAGAAAAACATGGGCATCAAAAAGTCAACAATAGTCCACTGTGGCATGTGTCAGTACATGTGCAGTTACAAGTCACGTTTTAAAAAAGCATACAGCTATTGTAGATTATTGGTTCTACTGACATATTTCCTAATGCAGATGTAAGGAACAACCTAACCACAGTGGAGAAGCAAAACATGACTAATGCTGTTTCTCGTTTTTAAACCAGTTAAGCTTAAGTAAATATTATATTGTTGATATACTCACTTTGTGATTGCTATTGTTGGGAAAATAATATAATATGTTGTCTTAAGATATTTTACCCTCCAGTTTTGTGTTTTTGCTCTTATTCTGACAACATTACAGACACTTAAGTACATATATAAATGTAAATATGAAAGACAGAAAATAAAGATAAAAGAAGATAAAAATATAAAAAATATAAAAAAAGAAGATAAAATATTTTTTAAAAAACCCTAAAGTGATGCATTGAGGTGGGATGAGATGGGAATTACATTGTTATTACAGTCACACAGTTAGATACCAATGAATGAAATATATATATATATTAATGAATGTGAATATATATA
>VUQH01088083.1:4855-15146 GCA_015106775.1 Etroplus canarensis
ACACTTATAATACCAAGCTAGTGAAAGCCATGTGTGCATTTTGGACACTACTACAAAAATGGTAATCTATACTTTACGGTTCAGCTCATTCATCAAAGTATCACTGGGGAGCTGATTGTGCCATATTTCTTGCTCACCAGCACTGTTTAAGTAGCAGTCAGCCTGTGCCTAAGGGACTGTAAGTAAAGCATTGGGCTCCTCTGGGAGATGGGGAACATACATGGCAGACGTCACACTGAATCTTCATTCTGGACCAGACATGTCTTTTCCACTGGCAACATCACTTGTGATACACATGAAAAGTCAGACAGATTTGGCTGAGTAGGTGATTATTACACTTCAGCCCAACGCATGTTGGAAGGATTTAGTGTCTGTAGCTGAATTGGTGTGCAATTGGGACAATTTCATTATTGTGAACATCTCTGTGTGCTGCGTGTGTGTGTCACTGAAGGATGTTGGGCACCGTTCAAACCCAGTTGCTGCTGTAATGAAGCGTACAGTGAAACAGATCACAGAAGATAATCGCACTGAGCTTTCACAAGATGCTATTGCTCAACACATGAGACAGTCTTTTTTGTCAGCATCAAATAAACAAAAGGTCAAACCAGCCACAGGGGCCCACAAGCCAATGTACTCCTAGCGCCGGTCCCAAGCCCTGGTAAATGGTGAGGGTTGCGTCAGGAAGGGCAACCGGCGTAAAAACTTTGCCAAATCAAATATGTAGATTCACAAATGATCCGCTGTGGTGACCCCTAACGGGAGCAGCCGAAAGAAGAAGAAGAAGAAAAAATAAACAAAAGGTCAATACACCTGTATTTTTTGTAGCTCATCCAATAAGACAAGGTGCAGCACATAATGATAGTTGTTTAAATTGTTGTGTAGTGTGGGTGTCAACTTTGTAACATGACAGTAAGAGAAGAAAGTACTGAACTTCAGAAATTTGAAGTAGTTGAATCAAAATACAGAATTCTTCCAGAAAAATCAAACTGCAGCATCTAGTCTTAAGCCCCTGTCACATCTTGACGATTTAACAAGCGTATGCCGATGTATGAAAAAAATCTGCAAATACACTAGCATACGTCAAATAAGTTATTGGTGAATTTTGTATAAGTTAAGAGCAAGCTGTAGCACGTTGATATACATCATAGAATGGCGAGGTTGCCGGAAAATTTTGAGTATGCACAAAATTTCCAACCTATGCCAGTATGGCTAGTATGTCCCGCATATGTTGCATACTTTGACTCATGTTACTCATAGGTCAAAATATGTTGAGATAATGTCTAGCATACCCAAAACGTATTAATAACCTATAAGTAACGTGTTTTTAACTTATGTGTAACATATATTGAACTTACCTCCAACGCATATTGACGTTTGTAGACATATTTGACGTGTTCCGGTTGTACTGAACGTGTTTCTAACATACAGCTACTGTATAATGGTGTATGTGCTGCATTTAAGAGAAGTGGTATAAATGGGCTTCAAGTTGTGAATGCTGGCAATATGCTAGCTTTCATTGGTATTATGTTCTATATATGTAAAGTTGTGTATACATTCATATAACATCATTGTTTTGTGTATGCCAGCGTTTTAGAGGAATTTGGATGCATCAGCATACGCTTATTAAATCATCATGGTGTGACAGTCTGGAGTCAGCCAGAACTGAGTAAAAGTCAACTTCTGACTGTGGTAACCAAACAAATCTTGCAGCCCACAGTCATCTCCTTAGTATCATTTGACGTGCAGGTTACATTTTAGTCAGTAGAAATGGAACTGGTTCAAGAGGTGGTATCAGCATCAGCTTGTGAGGTTTAGGTATCTGTTTGCAGTACTGAAATGGTTGGAGCAGCGATATCCTACAGTAAGTTAGTCATGGCACAGACTGGTAAAAGCTAAACTCAACACTGCCACAAGGAATTCCAGTAAATGTGTAACATTTTTGTAAGTGTATGAACTCATGTGAAGGAGGTATAAATACCTGGTGTTGAATCTTTGTAGAACTTACAACATAACCTATATAAATGGCCCACGCTGTTGTAAGCATTTACAATTGTGCTGACATGACGTGTATTTATATATCTAGGTATGTGCCATCCCGTTACAGCATAGGTTAGGATGTAGGGTTTCAGAAATGTTTATGGTCACAATGTAGCAATGCAGGCGCATAAATCCACCATTAGCTGTCAGAAAGATGACCTCACACTTGAGTCTTGAATACTTTAGTACACAGCGAGGTTGAATGACTACCCAGGTCCTGTAGCTGCAAAACAAGCCCAAATCATCACCCTTCCACCACTGTGCTTGACAGTTGGTATGAGGGGTCTGTGCTGATATGCTGTGTTTGCTTTTTGGAAAAAGTTTTGCTGTGAATTATAAACATCTCTACTTTTGTTTCATCTGTCCAAAAGAAACTGTTCTAAAAGCCTTGAGTTTGTGCCATCATTGAGACAGTTTAGTGTCTACAAATGGTCAGAAAAACAAGGCCCCAGGGTAGAATGTTTTCTTATTTTTTTAAGGAAAATAGAGGGGTAAATATTAAGCATTCAATTTGATAAAATGTAATTCAGCTACATTTAAAACAAATTTCACCAAAGCTTGCAAAGTGTGGCAGAATGGTATCCTTATAGGGTCTGAAGTTGATGGATCTGAGTGGACCGAAGCCAAGTCCATTAGTCATTTGGTTGAATGGTGTCAGATTAGCGATTCTCCCTGAAGACCCCGTTTTTCACATACTGGCAATCCATCACGGGAATACAGTGGGTGGTGAACTCGCTGCAACAGATGAGGGATGAAATTAGCTTAGTCACCACCTCTCCATGTAAACATACAAACACGAGAAGTCCTATTTTGAGGCGAGATTTACACTGTTTAAAAAATGCGACCACTCCTCTGACAGAATGACTGCGAGTGTAAATGTGGAATGTAATGAGAAAGCATATAATGAGGATAACACAGTAAGTAATGAGAGAATAGAAGAGCAAAAGAAGTAATCATCGTGGGAAATCATTACGTTATTAGCTTCTTTTATGACCTTTATGCAAAATATTAACATAGATGAGAGATGGTAAAATCATTAACTGAGTAATGAGTGTCAGGTAACATGTTTTATGGAGTTTTGATGAATGTTCCCCATCTGGTAAGAAACTCATTCATAGTTATTGAGTGTGGGCTTTTTGGAAACATGGCCGGAGAGCCTGATGGGCAAGATACTTCATCCTCATGCCAACTCATTAACTAGTCCATTTCCCTCTGTAGTACATGTTATTAATGCTTATTTGTTTACCAGTTATATTTTGTTTGTGCTGTAAGCAATTCTCGCCACTTTTTTAATCTAATCATGTTTTAGCAGGAAATTAAACTTTATCATGTGTTATATTATGGCTTATTACAACTCAGCTTTTATTTTCATTTCTCCAGACATTGGCTTGGGCAGTAATTTTAAAACTGCAGTCAACAAAGTCATTGCATTGAGTTCTAAGAACTACACAATATCAGTATGGGAATTTGTGCAAACACGGGAAGAATCACAAATAGAATCTGCCTTCAGAACCATCTTCATTCTTTGTGGATTCAACAAGGTGCTGGAAACATTCCTCAGAGATTTTGGTCTGTATTGACATGACAGCATCACACAGTTGCTGCAGATTTGTCAGTTTCAAATCCATGATACGAATCTCCCATTCCACCACATCCCAAAGGTGCTCTATTAAGTGAATGTAGAGGTCACTTGAGTACAGTGAACTCATAGTCATGGTCAAGAAACCTCAAATGAAGAATTATCCTGCTGGAAGCGGCACTCAGAGGATGGGTACACTGTTGTCATAAAGGGATGGACATAAAGTGACTGAAATCCTGACAAACTAAATTGGGACAAAGGATGTTTTTGTGTCCAAGGATGTTGGACACGAATGCTAACAGCAAAGGCATTTAGATGGTCAATTAAAAATGTGCCTCACACACAACATGTCTAAGTAAATATAGGGAGAACAAAAGATAGCTAGAGTTGAATCATATTTCTCTTACACTCATGCAGTCTCCTCTTTAACCCAATAACGTAAAACTGCCATCTACTGTTATTTCAGTTTCTGTTTTGTCATATTATCTTTTGGCTTTCAGTGGGGATGAAATCAGTTGGTACATCACTTTCCAAGCTAAAAGATTCTTGTGAGACTATTACTTACTGATAAAACTGGGAAAAGAACTGTCTGAGTCATAGTCCTAGTCATTATTGTGGCTGCATTTTTGTTTAGCTATGGTTGTTTTTATCATTTTCTGTAATAATCTCAATGGCTTGTGACTTTGTGGTGACTACCTTTAGAAAAGCAGGTCCAATCAAAATGTGGAACAATGTCTCAGTGTGTGGGATGAGGGATAAAAATGCTGTGCAGTCCCACAAAAAGAGGGACATCTGGTCTCCCTAGATGGATATGGTCAGCAACGATACTCAGGTAGGCAGTGATGTTTAAACAATGCTCAGCTGGCACTAAAGGGTCCAAAATGTGCCAAGAAAATATCTTCCACACTCTCACACCACTATCAATGTTTTCCCAATCTTCCACTTGTTTTGGTGAGAACTGCAGCCTCAGTTTCCTGTTCTTTGCTGACAGGAGTAGCAGCAGGTGTGGTTTTCTGCTTCTGTTGCCCATCTGATTTAAGGTTTGACATGTTGTACATTAAGAGATGCTCTTCTGGATGCCTTGGTCATAACGAGTCAATCTTTGAGGTACTTTCTATCAACTTAAAGCATTCTGGCCATTCCGTTCGGACCTCTGGCATCAACAAGGCATTTTCTCATAGAGAACTGCCGCTCACTGGATATTTTCTCTTTTTCAGATTAGTGATTGGTGATGTGTCAGTCACGAACGAGCCGGTACAATGAGCCGGCTCTTTGAAGTGAACAATGGGAGCCAGCTCTCCCAGACAACAGCCAGATTCCAACAACAACAACTTGTTGTTGTTGTTATTGTTTTGAAAATCATATGAGGCAGCATGATATAACAATCTCCACACTATGAGTGTTAAATGCATTAACTAACTAAATATCAAGTGTATGCTGTGAAACCAATCATGTGAGGGTAGACAAGGATCATACCACCAGGCAGGGGTGCAGAAAAGGAGAGTGAGGACTACAGTACACCGTGCAAATTCTTGAAACAAAAATGATGAAAAGAAGTAGTTTTTGGATGCATTTTAACAATCTTTTTAACTCAAAGGCAGAATCTTATATTTGTATAACTAAGCTGTCATATACCTGACACCTAAAAGTGTTGGCTGCTACTGTTTTGCACATTGCAATATAATACTTTCTTATGCTATTTATCATTATTTTTTACCGTAAATGGGTCATTTTAACTTTATTAATCAATGTGCCTTTTTTCAGTACTTTTTCTGTGCAAAGTTTGGAGTCAGCTATTGTTGTTTTTTTTAAATCTTATTAATACAAGAAAGACCTACTCTTTTGTTAGGAGTGTGTGTTTAATAAAACTGAAAATGTCAAAAGTAGTCCTTTTTAAAATGTCTAATGGTTTTACAGGTATTTCCAGCTGCCTTGTGTAGCAGAGTAGTTCAACAAGCAAGTCGGAGCATTCATTGGCTGGTTTTATAGTTAGGTTGGTAAGCACAATAAAATCAACTGGCTTCAGCAATTTACAGTAATATTAGAGGCTGTAATTTTTACTTTTATTTTAATTCCTTCAATACAAATGACGTATCAAATGATTTAAGTGATACATATTATGAGTCAAACAAGCGCAAAGCTTGACTGAATTATAAAAGGTATAAGTGGTAACAGCAAGAGCCGTTTGGGAGCCGAAAAGCCAGATCTCTAAAAAGAGTCGAAATTTCCATCACTACTGTAGATCAGCAGTTTCTGAAATCCTCAGAACAACCCGTCAGACACTAACAACCATGTCACGTTGAAAGTCACTTAAGTCACCTTTTCCTGATCCCGGGTTTAACTTTCAGCATGTTTATATGCCTAAATTCACTGAGTTGCTGCTGAGCAAACAGCGCTGCAGGTTGTTGCTCTCTGGGACCTAAAAACTGCATGTATAGAATGTACAAATAAATTCCTTTCCTTTGCACACCCTCATTATTGTCTTAATTGTGTTCACCTGTCCTTTATTATCCCTCTCCCCGATACATGTATTTAGTCGGTGTGTCTTTGGCAGTTTATTTCTCGTGTTCCTCAGTCTAAGTTGTTTCCTCTTGTTGGCTCCCTCTTTGCCTGTATTTTCTGATTTTTGGGTTTTATCAGTATTTTGGGATCACCTGCCTCAACGTGCAGTGCTTTTTATTATTTTTATTGTAATATTTTTTGTATTTTGGGTCCACTTTATTTTTTATTGCCAACATGACAGTTACTGTAGTCAAGCAGCCTGTCAAATGTGGGCATCGATCATGCTCTACAGACTGACTTTCAGAGAAATCTATCTTGTTGGCAACAATTTCAAAAGTGTGGTTGCCCCATTGGTGTTCCTTGCATTACCGCTGCATCCAGAGATCCCAGCATTAACTTGTGTGTATATGAAGTTATCATTACAAAGTGAGCTGTAATTTTCCTTTCGCTCTGCAGCATGCTTTCTCCATTTGTATTTAAGTGAACATGCATGGTTGATAGGGACAACAAGTCCTCCCACTAGTGCCACATTTCATCAAAGTTGCAACATGCACTCTGCGCCTGTCAACATGAGACAATCTCTCTTGTTCATTTTTTGCATGCTAAACTCCATAAAACTCTTCAACCCAAGCATGAGCACAGGAAAGGATTAAAAGTGCAAATTGATCTATAATTTGCAACTTGTATAAGAAATGCTCACAAATTGCATTTGTGAAAGATGCACAAGAATGACCATGCAAAGGTCCATTTGCAATATATATGCTATGACCTGCATCATGAGATCCTCTTCCGTTCGTCACTTTTGACCCTTTGATACTGGAGGCCATAACCCAGGCTGTATCTGCTACAATCTTTTACGTTTCAGTGAGTACATTCAGTAAAGACGCTGCCTGCTAGTGCTATTACTAAAATAGATGTAGCATTAGTTATGCTTCCATTCTATTGCATCAAATTTGGTAGAGTTGACTCAGTGTTATAAATAGGTTTTTCAGATCTCACTCTGGCCTGGTGATAAGGATGAGGAGTTTTATTTTAGTTCAAATTTCTCACAAATGTCTCTCCTCTGTAGAGACCAAGGTTGTTTATTTTGGTCCAGCAAAGATGTGGAAAATAGAAAAAGAGTCAACCTTAATTGTGAACTACGCATGAACTTGGGAGGTTAATGCACAACTTCTCTGATGGTCATTTAATCCAGCACGGTCAGCACCCTTCTGTTTGTGCATCTATAAATACCTTGTTAACCTACAGACTGGATAGTTCTCATTCCCCATTTCTCATTTCCCACCCTGTCAATCACTCTCAAAGGGACTGACTAGGATTGGGAGCTACCACTGGTCCTAACTGAGGCCTACCCCAAACCACAGCCTCTGACCTAGCCTGCTGCTTCATTATCAATAAGCCATCAATCTATCCATCCATACATTGATTTTCTTCTGTTTATGTAGTTCAGTGATCACAGAAAGGCTGGAGCCTATCCCATTTGGGTTGAAATCAGTTAACCTAAACGTGCAAGTCGGTGGACTGTGAGAGAAAGCTGTGGTACCCACAAAGAACCCACACGGACATTATATTCCTGAGCTACAGCCTTCTATAAAAATAGTGATTCAACAGCAAATTATTTCAGAAAAGGAAATGCAGCATAAAACCCCTTTCTTTGTGAATTGCATGCCAGTATGACAGTAACAATCGTGGCATGTACTCTCTGTGCACTCTCCTCTATCTCCCTTTTTCCTTCATATTCAACTCAAGCCTTTAAGTGGGCACCAGGCTAAAAATAACCCCCCACCTTCCCACAACCCGAGAAAAGCCCTTTGAAGTTGTTGGGGTTTTTCCTCTTCCTTCCTCCCCTCCACTCTCTCAAGACACTGCTTTCTGAACTTGGAAGGAAGGAACTTCAAAGGCAACAAGCGGAGGGATCGAGCAGAGAAGGCGGATGGGAAGGGGGCGAGAAGAGACAAGCAGAGCTGATGAGTGGAAAGAAAAAAGGTCGCATGGAGGAGGAGAGCAGCATGGCTACTGCTGCTCCACTCCACGTCTTGTGTCATTTTTTTTCCCACTCATCTCAGTTTATCACCTCCTGTTCACAGCCCGTCAGCTGTTAGCCGGCATCAAAGCAGATCAAACCAGTGAAAAACAATTGGAAATGCACCACCTGCATGCGATTGTGATCCAGCTCATTAAAATGACTGTGAATCCTTTTTATTTTTAGCACCTAAAGATATTTATAGGCTCATTACGTAACAGTTTTGTCAGACTGTCTAATCTGGTCTACACGGATCCTTCTTTCATTCTCGACAAACAGCCCCAAAAATGATTATATAAGAGCTCCAAAAATACCATCAGTCCGCTAAATATAAATGTGTGTGAAGTAATTTTGATTGGAGCAGTTCCAGCTTCAACACTACTCTTCCTGAGGAGCTCGACTCCATGTCTGCTGTGATGTCATCCAACACCTTTTTTTTTAACTTTTACTGATTGGTTTGGAATAAAATTCGAAGGCAGGCACAAATCATGTTGTCCTTCTGAAAGTGGCATCATAACAGAAAATTCTTATCCGTCATTCTTGACGACAGTTACAAAGATGTTTTACCTGTATGTCCCAAGGTACTGCACACACCAGGGCAAGAATGGATAAGGGTAGGGTTGCTAACTTTGATGGTTTAACCTATGTAGGGGAGAATGTTTGGAATTTACAGTACAGCCAGTGGAAAACACAGACTGTAATCACATGATGGATGTAGCAACCGTACTGTAACATCACCCACAGGTTTCTGGATTTCCTCGTTTTAAAGCCTCAACATTAACAACTGTGCTGCTTGTTTTGGAGCCAGAATTGAACATATTGGCCAAGTTATCAGCTAACAAGCTTGGTTAGGGCCCTGACACACTATGATGATTTAACAAGCAAATTCCTCTAAAACGCTGGCATACACAAAACAGTGATATTATATGGACGTATACATAACATATTGCTAACATATATAGAACGTAATACCAACGAATGCTAGCGTATTGCCGGCATTCACAACTTGAAGCCCATTCATACCACTTCCCTTAAATGCAGAACATAAGCCATTATACTGTAGCTGTATGTTAGAAACATGTTCAGTACACGTCAATATCCGTTAGCGGTAAGTTTGATTGGTGTTACTTACATGGTAAAAACATGTTACTCATAGGTTATTAATGTGTTTTGGGTACACTAGACATTATCTCCAAAGTATTTCAACGTATGAGTAATGTGAGTCACTGTATCCATAAAGTACCTGCAAAATATGACCCATGTATGCCGGGCGTATGCGCCATATGCTGGCAAACTTCAGAAATTTTGTGCATGCTCAAAATTTTCCAACGACCCCACCGTACTACGACGTATACCAGTGTACTTCAGCATGCTCATAACTTATACAAAACTTAGCTAGAACTTAATTGACGTAGGCCAGCATATTTACAGATTTTTTCCTATGTCGGTATATGCTTGTTAAATCGTCAAGGTGTGACAGGGGCTTTAGCTAGGTGCATTCACAAACTGTACAGGCTCCACACAAAGACACATGCTAACTGATCCCAAGTAACAAACGAATGAATACAGTACAGTGCAAAAGTCTCAAGCCACCCCTCATTTTTTTATATTTTAGTAGGAAAATGGGAAATAGGTGTAATGATTTACTGAGACGTGCAAACATAAATGGTTCTTGAAGGACATTCCAAAGCTGTTCTTTGGATGTTGGCTACCTTTCTCCCTATTTCCTTTCCTTGAGAATATTCTCTTGACAGCCAGCCTTCCACTGAAATATTTTCTGATGAAGCTTTAGTTACCCCCCCGTGGATCGCCACCTTATTGTGGTGGGGGGGTTTGCGAGTTCTTATGATCCCAGGAGCTATGTTGTCGGGGGCAGTTTGCCCCTGGTAGGGTCACCCATGGCAAACAGGTCCTGGGTGAAGAGCCAGACTAAGAGCGGTCCAAGGATCCCCATGATGAAGAGACGCAGGATTCCGTGTACCTCGCCCGGTTTGGGGTTACCGGGGCCCCGTCCTGGAGCCAGGCCTGGGGGAGGGGCTCGACGGCAAGCGCCTGGTGGCCGGGGTTCTACCCACGGAACCTGGCCGGGCCCAGCCCGAAGAAGCAACGTGGGTCCGCCCTCCAGTGGGCTCACCACCTGCAGGAGGGTC
>VUQH01088085.1:0-13129 GCA_015106775.1 Etroplus canarensis
TATATGAAAATGTAATGTTCAATGTTAAAGGGTGCTATCTCTGCAGTCGTAAATGTAAATATCCCCACAGTTAATGTTGTGACTATTTCAGTAATCTTTATTCTGCAGATGGTTAATTGTTCACTCAGCAAAGCAGCAATGATCCACTTCTCTTCCAAAATTCTACTTTAATTTAGTAAATTTTAGAGAACGTTATACATATGGACAGTCATACATATGTGTTCAGTTTTATGTTATGTGACAATAAATATTGTCAAAAAGTTTTTCAATTGTACTGAATTCATTTGATTTGAGAGTCAGATATTGATTACATGCAGATGTTAATACAACTACTCGGCTACTTAAATATATATCGCATTAAATAGTTAGACATTATGATCTTCTGGACCTTTACTTCAAGAAATTTTCTCTAACTGGACCTCTTTAAATTTTAGTTGAAGACCCCTGACATATACTATATCCAAGAAAGACCAAATAGGAATAAGGGTGTAAATATTCAAAATAACCAAAAAAAAGCAGTACAGGTAGTAAAATAAAAAAATCTAAAATCAGTGGTCATTACAGAGTGGCTAAGTGATAAAAATGGAATTTTTTAAAATGACTTCATTGTTTATGGTTTACAATATGCTTTATTGCTTTGATTGACTTGTTTAATGACCTCATGACTTGTCTTTTACAGAACAGTGAAGAGCTTTTAGGTTTTTCTCGGACTGATCCTCCCCCCATCTCCACCCATCTCCCCTGGGTACAGAAACAGCCACGTTCTCCCTGGCTGCTCATACACTTCCACGGAGGAGGCTTTGTTGCCCAGACGTCAAAATCCCATGAGGTACTCTATTGGTACTACTACTGTTGTAACTTTTAGTAAAAATTAAGATTAGTTATACTCAAATTATAATGCTGTTATTAATATTAATAATATTGTGTATAATATATATTCAGTGTATATAATTTAGTACTAGGTCTTGCAGTCCTTAAAAAAGGAATTCATCACATGCCTTTTATTCCCCACATGTATCAGAATTATCTCCGGAGCTGGTCGAAGGAGCTGAGTGTCCCGGTCCTCTCCGTCGACTACTCCCTGTCACCCGAAGCGCCCTTTCCCAGAGCTCTGGAGGAATGTTTCTACGCCTACTGCTGGGCGCTGAATAACTGTCATCTGCTGGGTTAGTGTGTGATTAATGTTGGCGTAAAGCAGAAATGGCAAACTTATTTTATTTCATGGGCTTTATAAAGCCTAATTTGTTTGGGCCAGATCAGTAAAAGTGTTGCAGAATAACTTGTTTCTTTCAAAATCTTTTCTTCTTTAACTCTTTGGAGTCGACGAACGCGCCAACGTGTCCAAATCACATGACCACAAATCGCTGAAAGATCCAGCCTCACCAAGTCTCCATTTTCAAGTTGTGTTGACATTGCAGACATCAAGCTATATACCAGTTTTTAAATCGTGTTGCTAGGCCACCTAAAACCAGACTTGAGATGAATAATGTGTGCCGTGATTTTTCTTTGCATTTGGTGCAGGAAGAAACAGGAAGGAGAACACTAGCAAGAAAAAACAATCTCTCCCCTTATCCTGTTGGTGGAAAAATGCACCACATCACCCAATCAAAACATGGTATTTGGTTCCTAAGGAAAAGTTTGGGGAGTGAGTGCAGTGACAGGGAGAGAGACACAGAGAGAGATAGTTTTGAGACCTGCGAGTTTGTGATGTCCCCCTGTGTGTTGTGGTGGACATTGCCTGCATTTTCATGTAAAACGTTGTATACAATTTTGTTGTTTGCTAAATTAGATAAGATTTTTATTCTAAGTTTAAAAAAGTGGTTTATTAAAACATGCTTGTGATTTTCAGAGTGAAAAAATCTAACTTTTTCCTACTCTGATTTTATGTTTTTTTGTGATTTTGAGTCCACTGTGTTAATACAGTATGTGAAAATGAAAAAAAATAACTGTAAATTTACACAATAAGGCTGTGCTGAAAAAATGACACCAAATAAGGCAAGGTAAACAGTTTTTAAGGTAAAATACAAAGGTCAAATGAAAAGGAATCAAAAACAGCCAATTATGCCCTAGACTAAGTATGAAAAAAAATCTGAAAACATCAACCAGCAACTGTCAAAATGAGTTGCCTAATTATGGAATAATTACACACATTACAGTAAAATGAAATCCTATAATGTTAAAAATATAGATTTCACACAACTTTCCTTACCTCTAAAAATCAGCCAAGTCCTCTAAAATTATAAGAAAAATTGAAGGAGAATTAGATTAACAATGAAATTATTTTTATGATTAAAAATATCATAGTGGTGCATGTAAATATACAGCCGCACTTAGTCACATGAAGATGAATATTATTGGAATTATTTTTATTATTCTCAGGCTCCACTGCAGAGCGGATTTGTCTGGCAGGAGACAGTGCTGGAGGGAACCTCTGCATCACTGTGTCCATGAAGGCCATGTCCACCGGCATTCGTGTCCCTGATGGCATAATGGCCGCCTACCCCGCCACCTTGCTCACCACTGACGCCTCGCCCTCCCGCCTGCTCACTCTCATCGACCCACTGTTGCCTTTAGGTGTTCTCACAAAATGCATTAATGCTTATGCAGGTATGTGGGCATGCAGGGTGTGTGTACATGCACAATGTTTTGGTTTGTGCTGTTTCGTGCCTCATTTAGCACAAGAGTACATTCAGGCACCACTGGACGAGAACACAGAACATCAGAAGGATTTACGTATAAACCAGAAAATGTTGGAAGAAATAATTAACCTACCTGTTTGTCTGCTCTGTCAAACTTCTTCTCCTTCTGCACTAAAATCAAAGTATGTTTCTACTCATGAACTGACTCAATTTAATATTCACACATAGACTTCTTACTGTTTTAACTGGTCAGATAGGTGAATGAGAAGTGGAAGGTTCTGATACCATCCATAGTACCTGAAACTTATTGCTCTTTGGAACTTTCTACAAGAAGCCGCCCCTTCATATCTTTGTCTGTGTTTCTGCTGCAGTGAAGACCCATAAAGGGTCTCATAAAAATCAATAAAACCTGATAAAAGTTCCCGCCTAGCCCCCTTTAGAATAACTTTGCTTTAATGAAGCCATGAAAAGTTTTACTTTCATACCATGAATATTTTTCTGAGGTACAGGTGCTCAAAATACGTAGGGGTGTGTCAAAATCTCTGGCTTTTTAATTTGTATCATTTTTTCCACCGTTTTCGAACCCTCACAACTTCACGAGTACAGGAGATACCCACATAAAATTTTCAGGGCTAAAAATACAAATTGAAGCCCTGTTAAAAACTGCAACCAAATCAATTTTACACCTACTCCAAGTAAAGCTAAAATCTTGTTTGTTTGGTTTCTTTTTTACAGCCAACTTTGAGTCTCACTGTCATGGGATATATTGTAGTTTCGGTCGCAAAACTGCACTACTTTAATGTCTGTGATACAGAGTATCAGAAACAAGCATTGGTATCCTGGATGTTTGATTTGTTTACTGATAATTCGCTGGGGAAAACATTAAAGTTTTATATAGGCAAGTTAGTCAGCTGACATAGGGACGAAGGAGTTTATTTAAAACATTGTGACCAGGTTACATCTCGGCTCTCTGAGTCTGTGTCAGAGCTGCAGGTGTGTGTGACGGTTTTCATACACAGATTTAAAAAAAAAAACAAAACAGAAAAGCCACTGCAGACATGATGAAGCCTACTTTTCAGCTACAAGCAGCACCTTTTTGCACAGTGCAGAGGTTTGGGCATGTTTATTAGTGTTTTTGGAATGTAACTGCTGTGAAACAAGCTGAACATTTTTATATGATTCGCTGTTTTGTTTTTGCTAGCACCACTCCCTCTCTTCTTTCACTTTCTATCTTTCTCACTCTCTCTGACACAAAATCTTTCTGGACATCATCAGTAGCATAATAAGCCAAAAAAGCTTGCACTGCCTCATCAATCCATTTATGGGTTTTGTTTATTTTTGATCTCTTTGACATTTGTTCTGCCGTTCTTCATGTGGCTCTTGTTAGGTTGCTAAGTTTTTTAAATGGTGCTTGTTGTGGTTTAACCAAACAGCATACAGCGCCACTCAGGAGTTTTTAGAGTCAAAAATAGCCCAATGAGTCCGTTAAACCTCCAATAGTTTATCAGTTTTTGAATGAACTACATATAGAAACACATAGAAACAAGTTAAGGTAAACATAAGAAGACTTTCTAGACTAAAGTTTCTCAAATTAGCAGTCGTGATTGAGTATTACTTTGTTTTGGGGTTTTTTTGTGTTCTTTTTTGAACAAGAAAAAAATATATGCAAACAATATGGCATTAATAATTGTGATAGTGCAGACAAGGAACAGGTGCGTAAGTAGAAAATAAAGGAATAGAAATTAAAACAAAAAATGGTTCAATAGCAGTTGCAGTATAGTTGTTAAAAACAGACCATCAAAGATCTTCTTCTCCTTCTTTCAGCTGCTCCTGTTAGGGGTCACCACAGCGGATAATTTAAGCTAATTTAAAAGCGATTGTTGCCATGTTAACTGGATTTAATGTAAAGAATCCCAAAGTAGAAAAATTTTCCCCATATCTCTTTATTTTTGTTTTAACCTTTGTTCATACTTGGCTATAACCAATATTGACAAATCTGTCCTCACATATATGCAGTAGTGCGTTCGCTTTTTAAGACTAACAACAAAAAGAATATGTACAAAGTACATGTGTTGGACATACAGTGCTTTAAAAAATTATTAGATCACCTGTCATAAAAGTCAGGAAGACCATACAGCATCATGAAAAGCTTTAATAAAGACGCTTTCCTTTTTATTGAGTTCTCTACATTTTACCATTTTGAACAGGAATGAGGAATTTCAAACTGAATTCACCTTTTTATAAGCAAACTTGAGCCAGCTCACTGGGTTTCTTTGAGAAGTTAGAAATTAATCAAGCATAACATTGAACACGCAGAGGGTTGGTGTGAGGGAACCCAACATGGGTTAGAAAGAGAGCCACCTATGGATTATCCACTTTGAGCGCTTCAGCGAGGATGAGGATGGGGGGGAGACTGGACTTGTTTTCGCAAAGACATCCTCACAAAGACGGAAACTGAAACCGGGGATTATCTGCCTGCTTTCTGCCTCGCTTTACATATAAGGGATAGGGTGAGATGGAGGCGGATGAGTCGCTGTGGCGACCCCTTACAGTCGAAAGTAGAAGAATTACATTCAACCACTAAAACTAATTTTTCTGTTTAGGAATGCAAGTAAATAATTATAATTTGACATCTTAATCAGGAAATAATAATGTGCTGTACTGTTTTTTGTAAAGCATGTGAAAATTCATGGATAACAATAATAATTATATTTTATAATTAAAAATATAATTTTGGTTAAAGAGCTTCTACATACTGATGTATTAACCATTACAGAAACATTAAAAAAATATTTTGGTAATTAATGCTGTTAATTTAGGGCAGCTGTGTCATAAACCTTACATTGGGTGGTGGTCTAATAAAGTTGTTAAGCGCTGTATATACTGACTTGTAGATGAGTAGATATATTTTAATAATTTGATAAGTGTGTGCCACATTCATGTTCTCTTGTGTTTTCTGCTCTGCATCATCTTCCTCCCAGGTGTAGACTATCAGACAGTGCAGCCTGCAGTGGGAAGCGGCAGTCTGAGCACTCTGGGCAGAGACACAGCCATGCTGCTCAGTGATCTCACCCAGGGAGCCTCCAACTGGATTCAGTCCTTTCTGGACCCAAGACGGACTTCAGGTGGCTCACTCTCCCGATCGTCTTCTCAGAGGAGGAGTGAAACCTGCAGGACATCTACCCAAACCTCCACACCAAACTCTGAAGCTCAGATTTATTACCCACAAGGCTTTGAGCCTCTGCGCTCCGAGTCCCTGGCTATGGTTCACCCAACATCCTGTCCTGTTATCAGGAACCCATTTGTGTCTCCTCTGCTGGCTCCCAACAGCATGCTTAACGGCCTGCCACCTGTACACATAGTGGTAAGAGAGAAGATCATATTTAATAGAGGTGCTGCACTTTATTTCAAAACCTCAGGACAATTTAACAGATTTCATTTTTTTTAACATTGCAGATGCACAGTTAGAAATTTTGACATAAGCTTCCATAGCTGGTTTATAAGGCACCTTTTGGAGTATTTTAGTAAGTCAGATTTGTAGCCTGACAAATATGTAAAATTGGCACGCATAATTTCTTCTGGAAGATCAATTTGGTCCAGTGTTTCCCACACATAGACTTTACTTGTGGAGGCTACCCAGGTATATTAATGGCTGCTAAAGTATATTTTGCAACTCATTTTACAATTTTGTAAATTTGTATTCAGTTAGCCATCTGCGATTCATTTACTAGTGTACAATCCCAATGCTCTTATTTTGAAATTTTAGTCACTTTAGAGCCCTTCTTGTCTCATGTTTTCCCAAACAGCAGGCTACAAAGTCACTGTTGTTTCAGTCCTCAGTATCATTAATGCTTCTATAGAAAGTGCCTCTTGTCACTGTTGGACAGACTCCAACTCCACCATTGTGATTTGCAGCTAGTTACAATAGTCTTTGTTCTTCTCTGGAGATCTGCTGTGCTCTAACCAGAACCTGCAGCCCGGAGAGAACAGGTTCATGTGCTACACAGAGCTTACTGAAGCTATAAAGCAGAGCAGGGACAACTATTGCCAGCTTTAGTTCAAGACAATGGAGTTGGAGTCCATGAGTCTGTGGGACTCACTGGAGTTCTGCTTTATTATTACAAAGTATATATGGAGTATCCATTCGTCCATTTTCTTCCATTTATCCAATTCAGGGTTGCATGCAAGTTGAAAGCTATCTTAGTTGTCATGGGGTGAGAGGTGGGCTACACCCTGGACAGGTTGCTAGTCTATCATGGGGTTAACGCAGAGAGACAGACAACCATCCAATTTTAAATTGTCAGTCAACCTAAAATGCAGGTCTTTGGAAAGTGTAAGGAGGCCAGAGTACCCAAAGAGAAAACATGCGAACTGTACACTGAAAGTCCCCGGCCAGATGGTGGATTCAATCCCAGGACCTTCTTGCTGTGAGGCAACAGTGCTAACCACTGCATCATATATTATGTATTATATATTTAGATTACTGCTCTGAATTATCCAGAGCATATAATGAAGTTTCAGTGATGAAGCACTAATCGGCCAGGGCAGACATGGACACACAAAATCTCTAAGCCGTGCAGTTTCCCTCAGCTCAGTGACAGCAGAAAGCAGTTTACACTGAAAAAGCTCTCATTTTGTCACTGTGCACTTCCTGTTCAGCACCAAACAGCAGACAAAGACGGGATTTAGCCGGTTAGGTATTTAGCAGCCAGAACACCTACAGTTGTTTCCCCTGAAGAAGTTTGTAGCAGGACACTGGCTAAGTGGTCAGCACAGTGTTGCCTCAGAGCAAGAGGTTCTGGGTTAAAGCCCTGGGTAAGATCCTTCTGTGTGGAGTTTGTATGTTCTCCCCTGAAAAAAAAAAATGCTGGGTCATTACTATGTAATAATACAGGTTTTGAAAAACAGTGTCACAATTTCTCCAACTCAAAGACATGACAAGTGCATTTTTCTACAATAACTTGTGGGTTTATTATCACAGTGCCAAACAGGGAGGCACACAACACAGATTCAGATGGAAAGAAACACAGTTTGTGAAAAAAGACAAAACAAATGGGTCAAAGGTTTTGCGTGAGGATAGGAAGAGGCCACTCAAATAGGTCCAGGTCACATCTCCATGGTCATCAAAGAGATCACCTGGCACTTAAAGATCACAGTTAACACACACACAGTGAGTAAAAACTCTGTTAAGATGGCTTGTATACAAGGAAAAAGTGCTTTGGGTAATATTTAGTTTACTTGACTTCTCCACATGTACTAAGTCCAGTATGCCTCAAATTGCAACCTGTTACAGCAGAATTTGACCTGACTGTTCTGTCCACACAGGCCTCTGCTCTGGATGCCCTACTGGATGACTCTGTGATGTTTGCCAAGAAGCTGCGAGCCATGGGCCAACCTGTGAGTCTGACGGTGGTGGAGAACCTCCCACATGGCTTCCTCAGCCTATCACAGCTCGCCAAGGAGACGGAGGCGGCTACAGAAGTCTGCATAGCACGAATAAGGGAGGTTTTCCAGCAAGAAAATGCAACACAATCTCTTCGCAAATGGCCACACGCAAAAGAGACTTAAACCTGTATCACAGTGCCAACCTGTCAGGATAATCAGTTGTTGATGGGATGTTAGTTTTGAGATGAAAAAAGAAAAGGAGATCTAGCATAAGAATAAAAAAGAAAAAGAAAAAAATGAAGAGGAATTATGAGTACACGGTGAAGGAAGCTTAGGTATTCTGCACTTTAACCCTGCACAGCATTTCCTGTAGGGGGTGATGTTCAAGAGAACCACTAAAAACTTTATCTTCTTACAACCAGCTTTAAGAGGATTCTAATATAGACAAAAGCATACATGATTAAGTATTTTTCTACCAGGATTTACATGTTTGCACAACATACAATATCACAAACTGACAGAAATCTAACTCAGAAAATCACCATAAGTGGCTCTTCTAGTACTTTATCACCTGATCCATTTAGGGAGGGAAGCTGCTATGCCTAAAATTTAAAGCTGTGCTGCACATGAGAAACGATTTATTTCATAATGCCTACATCAGCAAACTGACCATTAAAGGTTTTTATGTTCAGGAAGCACCTTCCAGATGTAGTGTTTTATTATTATTATTATTATTATTATTATTATTATTATTAATGTGTGTAATCTGGATTTTTTTCCTGCTTGTCACATGTTTACAAGTTAGCATTGTATTTTTCAGCAGTATCTGAATATGAGCATAAACATAACTTCCTAAAATGTAAATTAACTGTTTTCTATTTTGGTATATTCAAAATATGTACTAAATAAAACTGAACAGACTGTGTTTATCAGAACGTTTTGCTCATTTTTTGTTAAGGAGCTAAAAGAAAAGGTGCAGTACCTGGGATTGCTGGATCTGGTAAATTAAGTGAGGTTTGAACTAAAATTTTACTTTTTAATTCTTAAGACTTTTTAACATGATTGTTTTGAAAGTTTGCAAATTTTCCAGAATATGTCATTGTAACTTTTAGATCACAACTTTTGCAGGGCTTTGGGTATTTGAAAAACAGCCATTTAACAGTTATGCTTTCTATGGAAGTGAGTTCCTGCTTGCTTGCAGTTTCTCTTTATTTCTTAACTTTTTCTGTCTCTGTGTCCTCCACTTTCTCACAGTACCACCTACACAGCTTCTCTCAGCTTAAAAATTAAGACTTTAGGCAGCTGCAAGTGAAACTTCACTCGATCTCCTCTGAAGTGTTACTCGACAATGGCTGGCACTACTCTGGAGGAAACGCACACTGCTGTAAATAAGTCAGGAAGTTGAACCAGCTCTACTGGAATAGGATGTTGTGTGTGTTCTTCCTGTGTTGTCTTCGTTTGTTTCTCTATTGCGTATATAGGGTGAGGACAAGGAGGTGTTTTTGGTTGATTGTCACATCAGCTACAAAGATAACCCTGAGCAGGTTATCACTGCTGCTTCCTTTATCTGAATCTCACAGTGAGACAATTTACTTCATCCACAAGGTCATGCTGTTCAGACTTGCTGAGCAACAAAGTTCATCAAGTGTACTAAATAGACACAAATATTGGGCCACCTACACATTACACCTATAGGAGCTTTTAGGACTTCCCATTCTAAATCCATAGCTATTAATATACAGTACGTCCCCCCTTTGCACCTATAGCAGCTTCCACTTTTCTGTCAAGGCTTTCTATAACATTTTAGAGTGTGTTTGTGGGAAATTTGCCCATTAATTCAGAAGAGCATTTGTCAGGTCAGATACTGATGTTGGATGAGAGGGCCTGGCTCCCAATCTCCATTCTAGTTCGTCCCAGAGGTGTCCAATCGGGTTGAGGTCAGGGCTCTGTGCAGATCAGTCATGTTTTTTTCACATCGAACTCATTCAAATATGCCTTTATGGAGCTTGCTTTGTGCACTGAATTAAAGCCATACTGGAACAGAAAAGGGTCTTCCCCAAACAGTTAAGGATGGAATCATCCAAAATATCTTGATAAGTTGAAGCATTAAGATTTCTCTTCACTGAACTAAGGGGCCCCAGGCCAAAACCAGAAAACACCCCCATAGTATTATCTCTCCTCCATCAAACTTTTTTGGCACAGTGCAGTCAGGCAGGTAATGTTCTCCTGGCATTCATTGAAACTGGACTCGTCCATCTGACAACCAGATAGTCTGATTTGTTATTCCAAAAAATATGTTTCTGCTGTTCCAGAGTCCAGCAGTGGTGTGCTTTACACCACTCCATTCAACCCTTGGTATTGTGCTTGGTGATCTAAAGCTTGCAAGCAACTGCTCAGCCATGGGAATCCTTTGCTGCAGTTTTTGTGCTGATGTTAAAATCTGCCGGCTCATGGTCAGGATGTTTTATGAGTCTCTGGTGTCCAGTGCCTACCTCTATGCTGCGGTGAGGCAGGAGACTCAACAAACTGATTCGCAAGGCCAATAACGTCGTGGGTGTGGGCCCTCTCCGTGACATGCTGGACAGGCACAGGAGCATGTTCAGCAATAGCCTCATTTTACCACAAAATGCCACAGGAATTCCTGCATATGGCCATCAAACTTTACAACTCCTCCCTATGACACCTGAACTGTTTTCTTTTGCCATATTGTACATATATTGTATATAGTATTGTTTAACACTAGGGTTTATAATTTTTTATATTTATATTTTCTATTTTTCATATATTTATCTATAATTAAATATGGCATATGTAATGTAAGCAGTTTCCACCTGGATTTATAAAATACTCTGATTCTGAAAATAAAGGAGCTCAATAACTAAAATAATCCAATAAAGTGTATATTTCTTCATCTTCTCTCAGCTGGCTCCTTCAGGAGGTCACCATTTGCCTCCATCTCACGCTATCCTTTCCATCCTCATCACTCACTCCAACCCACTTCATGTCCTTCACCACATCCATTAACGTTCTGTGTGGTCTTCCTCTTTCTGGCAGCTCCATCTTTGACATCCAGTATATCCACTATCCCTCCTCTGCACACATTCAAATCCTCTCAACCTTGCCTCTCAGATTTTATCTCCAAACTTCTCAACATGAGCTGTCCATCCTGATCACTCCCAGCGAAAATCTCAACATCTTCAGTTCTGCCACCTCCAGCTCGGCCTCTTGTCTTTTTGTCAGTGCCACTCTCCAAACCATACATCACAGCAAGTCTCACTGCTTCCCTTCCCTTCACTTTCACTCTTGCTGCCTTTCTTCTGTCACAAAGCATCCCTGACACTCTTCTTCATCAGTAATTACACGTTCTAATAAAAATGCCAGCACAGTATTTTCAGTGGACACACTGCTGTGCTCTTATTTGCGCTGATCAAAACAGCAGTCACAAAAAGCAAACAAATCAATGCACGTAGCAGCGACCAGGTGTGCCAGCAGGTGGCAGCAGCGTCATGGAATCTCACATGTCATAAACAGGAGGAAGACACCGAGGAAGAGGGGACGAAGAAGAGGCGACCATGTTGATTTAAAGGAAGAAGAAACACAATAGAGACGATTTATTTCCAGAGAAAATCACTGATTCAAGCTTATTGTAAAGGAAGCAGTTGATCGACCGCACACTGAACATCCCTTATAAAATAACAAAGAAACCAAGGTATGTTTGCGGTGGTTTAAATCGACCTATTTCTGTTAAAAAGCACCGAGTTGTTGAGCAGCTTAGCGCGGAGCTAACGTTAGCAGAGTGGAGTTATTTGTGCTAAATTAGCCCAGAGGCTAGCTGTCTGGCTAGTTTTCTTCCATCAAGCGTTAGTGGCAAAATTACAAAAAGGCTAAATAATATCGGAGTGCAACGTCTCTGTGATTTAGGCTTTAAACGCGTAGTGATATTTCATAAATAAAAAGCTCATAAAAAGTCAGTTACGGGTGAGTGTTGCAGCGGCTAGTTAAGTTTAGCAGCGGCTAACTTGGTGTAACGTAGTTCGTGTTTGTCATGAGAGGCAGCTTTAATGGAAGGGGTTCATTTAGAAATGAAGGCGGTTCAAGTTTAACAAATCCACGTGGGCGGTTTTCGGGATTTTAAGTTAATTAATGTGTTTTTTCAACAATGTGTTCGGAAAAAGATGAAAAGTTTAAGCTAAATGTGAGGGAAAAGAAACTCAGCGTGAAGTTTAGGAGGCTGTGAGCAGCTTCTGGTGTTTGATACCAACCGCGACGGTGCCTCTGCTTCAGGCAGACCTGAGCCTTCACTGCAGGTCAGACTGTTTAAATCCCCACCGTTTGGGCTTCAGTAATCTGAAAGCTGCCACCTAGCAGGCTCGCCTCTGTAGCCTCCAAGTCTGCGGCCAGATATCCGCTACTTTTATTATTGTTCCGAGCAGGCGTGTCAGACCACAGAAACGCGTCTCGTAGGCAAAACAGAGGAGGGATGATGAAAATAATTCGGGGACCACATCAGTTTCATACTTGGAATTATTTATTTCTGCTCTCAGCGTTACATCTGTAGAATAATTATGAACGTCATTTGTAAATTCAAAGTTCAGAGCGTAATCTAAAATATTGTACTTTTTGTCATTAAATTAATATGAGCAATATCCTTAGTTTTTTCATCTAGCAGACACAGGTGAGCCAGTCGAGCCTAATACGAATACGAATGTAAATGCAATTTTAACATCCCCTTTTCACTAAAGCCCCTGTCACACCTTGACGATTTAACAAGTACATGCCCACGTAGGAAAAAACTGCAAATACGCCAGCAAGTGTTAGTTAAGTTCTAGGGAAGTTTTCTATTAGTTAAGAGCATGCTGAAGTACGCCGGTATGTTCTAGTACGGAAAGGTCAAGGGAAAATTTTGAGCATGCACAAAATCTCTGACATTTGCCAGCGTATGCGTCCCACATACGAGGACCATATGTTGCAGGTTCTTGATGCATACGGAGACTCACGTTACTCATATGTCAAAATACGTGGAGATAATGTCTAGCGTACCCAAAACATACTAATAACCTATGAGTAACATGTTTTTAACATATGTGTAACATATATCAAACAGA
>VUQH01088088.1:2523-15750 GCA_015106775.1 Etroplus canarensis
CACACACACACACACACACACACACACACACACACACACACACACACACACACGACTTGACTTCTACAGGACCGCATGAAAAAGTTCTGATATAAAAAGGCAATATTCTGAAAATATTTTCCTCTGCTTAACAGCCAAGAGAAAAACACACAATTCTTTGTATCCAAGAGATATTCAGTGTGTTTACAGTCTAATCACAGCTCCTCACCTCAGTGTCAACAGGACAGCAACCGAGGTCAGTTGCGCACTTTCACTCACTTCTGTTTCTTAGCAACATTATCCAGGAGTGTGGCCTTGCTAAGAACTTCAACAGCATTGCACAGAGCCTTCAGATTACAGATACAGCAACTGAAAAATGTGCATGTGTGTGTGTATGGTGGGTGCATGATTTTAAGCACTTACCTGTGAAGTGAGGGGTCAGGATCAGAGGTGAAGTGTGCAGGTGGCCATGAGGAGGAGGATAGTTGACATGGATAAGAAAGAACACAAAGCTGTGAGTATCCATACGCTATAGTTCTGGTTGGAAGATATTTGTTATATCTGACAGAAATGCTTACAGATACCTTTTCAACAACATCTTTAAACATGTTGCACTCTAAGATAAAGACAAATTAATGAAAATGCTGGAAAAGAGCCTTCAAAGCTTCAAACATCAATTCATATGTTTCTTCGCAGGGCTGGAGGGGCTCCATGAAAAGACTGGTCATATTAAAAATAGCATATGTATTTAATATACTGTATTTTATCCTGTATTGTTGTCTCACATTTGATATAAGAAAAACAGCAGAAGTCACTGCCAGGTGTTCTCCAACTCTGAAGCTGAGCAAAGACTGACACTGTTTACCATTTGAGCTGCTAGATGAGGTTTTTGGGTTGTTAGCTTACAACATTTTAAGAATGCACCTCTGTTTCAAAGCTGAGTTCAAGCAAGGGTGACAGTAAAACTAAATGTTTGCTCTGTCACTGGATGCAAACCACCTGCTCTTAAAATCCACTCCACACATCACATAACCTTATACGGTTACAGCACACACACACACCTCTGTGTCCACTACAAGAAACTAAGTTTCAGTGGCACACACTCCACTAAAGCTTGCTGCACTCCTGTCACAACGCTTCACATACACCAGGTCTGATGCTGGCCTTATTGCCCTGTACTTGTGACAGCAAAAGTGTGTAAATGTGCATACATAATGCATCTGTTCTTAGCTTTACTGAAACCTTGACATCGTTGACTTTAAATCAAATAAAAACTGTCCACACTAGGCACAAGGCAAAGACTGTATACATTTTATGAACAGGGAAATAATAGTAATATTATCAACAATAATAGTAGTTTAAAACACTAAAAAGATCGAAGTCTGTGCTATGTTTATGCTGCTATGGCAGAAAAAACATAAGCGCCCCCGACATGGCACAAAACTTCGATCAAAAGGAGAAGGGAAAAAAAGGCATGGATATTAATATAAAGGAAATAACATGCAATCATCCAAAACTGATGATGTTTTTCTTGTTGCTAATACTGCAGTTTTAGTCTATTTAGCAAGAAAAGACAGTGAAGATGAACTTGAGTCTTAAGTTAATAGATAACTGTGCTGGAGGTACTGGCAAATACAACTGCAAGACCGCTAACTACTTACTTTGGCAAAACAGAGCAAATTGCTCCACGTATAACTGGACTTTTAGCACTGACGACCAAAGTCTGGAGAAACTCTTGTCAAAGTATTGGATAATGTGAGTGCCCTGAGCCAAAGGCAGCAGCAACTGACTGACTGAGGACACACAGAACATCTGGCTTGATTTCTGCTCAGTAGAATTTGCATCAATACTGTAACTAGCTACAAGGCTGCAAATATGGTTCTATATGGCGAGTTACTATACGGAAAAAAGATATTATCAAAGTAACTGTACAGACCGAGTGAGTCATCTATTGGTCATATTTTACTTTAGAAGAGGGGTCTTTGCACTCCTACAGCCATTGTATGCACATAAACCTGTCAACTTTTTGTGTATGACCTTCATGTTGCTGGAATGATAGCAATCAGATGAACACATTGTGTCATGCTCCATCCGAGCTGACAGTTACCAGTGTTTGAAATTCCGTGCTTAGCCTTTGTTTCAACCAGTGTGTATCTTTGTGATAATGAAGTGCAAGAGTATTGTGGATTGGAAACCAAAATTTCTCACCCAATTCGCAGATTTGCTCTTCCTTTGCAAAAAAAATAAAAGAACATTTTACCACTTCCACCTGAACTTTTCACATTTCCTCGCTAAAATCTTTAGGAGCCACTTGCCACCATTTGCTTTAGTTCACATTTTAATCATCACAAATCAAGCCTGCACTCCTTGTGTTCACTACAGTGCGGTCAAAAATAATTTAACATGGATTTCCCTTTAAAAGTGGTGGCCAACACTAAATCATACACCCACACAGATCCACAAAGTCAGGGCAGTCAGGTGGGGGGAGCTGGCCAGAGCTGACAAATTGATGTGCCATCATATCATTTCCCTCCCACAACACCTTGTGGCACACCTGCTTTCTAGTACAGACAACAGAAGCGTCCCTGTTCTCAGCTGAGGGAATGCATTGCGCCACGCATCTTTACTCTGATGAGGCTTTTTATAGTCACTCAGCTCTCTTACCTGCATCCTCCAAGTCTTCATCTGTCTCCATATCAAACGCATCAGATCTGCTGCCTTTCAGCAAGTCCCGTTGTTATTAGACAGAAGAGCAGAGAACCACAGACAAACTACTGAACCAGAGAAGAAGAAAGGAGGGGGCGCTTTAAAAGTGCTATTCATTTGATTAACAAATACGCGTGCACATGTGTGCTGCATGTTCTTACGTTTAATGTGTGCGTGTGTGTGTAGGTGTGTGTCTATTGTAATCACCCAGGGGCAGGTGTATGGTATGCAAACGCAGCTGAGGAAGCCTAGAGAGCAGACACAGCAGGAGAACCCTGCTTTACAGCAAAACCCTGAAAAAAAAGCTGACAGATTATGAACACATACACATGTTTAGGTATATGTGTAGTAATACGAATAGCACACACAATTTAATACACTTGATTTAATATTTAATTTTGTGCATGCATAGACATGAGGTTAAATACGCACACACACAGGTGCGTGCACTAAAAAACACACAGAGAGCTGTTGGCGGTGTGTTTTTCGCTTGACTTGTGCTCTCCTGTGACATTTCCTCATTGGCTTGTTTGTCTCAATTATCCCTGCTTATTGGTTAACCCATTAACTTGCACACAGGGAGGAGGAAAGGAGAGCAAGACAGAGAAAGAGAGTGAGAGAGCTGGATTATGGTTTAACCTGCCTTAGGCGTGTTGTGCATCACACAGCAGTATGAGGCCACAAACACGGGACTGGCCAGACGCCAAGCAAACACACAAGTTCTACATGTACCATGCAACAGAGAGCAGCTGATGGGGCAGCAGAGAACCAGCACCTCAGGGCCTGTTGGAGGGCTGAAGTGACCTTCTCCACTCACCATTGTGCTTCCGGACTTAACACACTACCTTACAACGGCAATGTTTTTGCTTTGTGTGTGAGTTTTGTAAGTATTTGGTAAGTGCATCATTAGATGTGCCAATGTGTGCGCCTGTAATGCTTGTCTGTTGGAAAACTGCCTGTGTGTTTGTGTGTGTAGAAGGAGGTTGCCTTGCCCTGTGTCAGGCCTCTGCTGTGCTCAGTAAGTGAGGCGTGCTAATACTGCGTGTGCTCAGGTTTCACGCATCAGCACACAGTCGAAGAGACTTACCCGAGGTCACAGACTGTCGAACCCTCCCCCCTTTTTCCTCCTCCCTCCTTTGACTCAATCCTTCCTTTTCTCTCACTAAATACTTTACCTTTAGCCAAGCTCCAACACTCCTTTTGCTACCCTCCTCCCACTCTCCCACTTCGCTATCAGTCCTCCCTTCCCGCTGCCTCCCCTCCCTCCTCCTCTTCATCCCCAGAGAATTCCATCATGCTCAGTCTTTTAGTATCTTTCATGTCTTTTACCTGTCAACAGAGGAGAGAACGTGCGAGCCGCTTCCCAACAAAGGAAAAACACCCTCCTGTCATCTCAGAAAATGCTGCAGGGTGGGGGGGTGCAGGGAGGGAGATCGACGGGGGGACAGAGGAAGGTAGATAGCACAGAAAGCAGAATGAAAAAGGAAATGTTGGGTGAAGGGAACAGAAATATAAGACGGAAAGAATATTTTCTCTTAGAATGTGTTAAACACATAAATGGTGCCAGTCAAGCAATTTGTTTGTACATTTTAAATAGGAGAGAGTCTAAAATACATGCAATTTTTCCAACTGTAGACAAGCACGCTCTACCTTTGTAAAATGAGACTCTTTTAATGGTAATGAGCAATTTGTGTAAAGAGTATCAAACTCTCACACATGTAAACACAAGAACATAGACTTTCGTGCATGACCTCCTCAGCTTCACACAGCTATGGTCCGTGAATCCTCAGGAGCTCAGTTCAGCTCCACCACACTCCACAACAGTACCAGCAGCACACATTCACACGGGATAAAACTATAAGCCGTGCAATCCAATAGGCACCTCACTCAATCTATGACTGTCTCTCTATCCCATGCCCAGCATGTGTGTGTGTTTTGTGTGAGTGAATCCTTTGCTAGTACTAATCTCCTGGCACAGTCCCCATCCTCATCGCTGCCCTCGTCTCCGTATTATTCTGGGATTAGCTCCTGTGTTAGCCTAGCCGCAGCCCACAGCCTGAGCTGGGGAGAGGCAGCCATCTTAGAACAATGCCTATTGATGAAACACTAAGAGGCTTGATTGGATTAATCATCTCTCCCTTTTTCCTTCTCTAGCTATGCCTCTTTGTTTCCACTCCTCTACTGTTTCTCTTCTTTACTTCTGCCTTTCCCTTCTTCTCTTCAAAGCACAATAACACCCAGATTTTGTTGTTTCTCCCTGGTGAGGAGATGACGCCGTTAACACCCCCTTGCTGGATAACGAACACAAACAACAGACTGACGGTTTACGAGGGCACTTCAAGGTAAAAAGTAAACATCTAATTAAGAGGAGAATCAAATAGCTCCTAACGGCTTCTGTGTGGTAGTACATTTTACATTACTTAAGAGGTAAGGCCCTCCTTGATGAGAACAAAACACTGCCTATGATAATGAATGTGTGATTACAATTAAGAATATAATCATAGCAAAAGGTTGAGAAGAAAACCATATGAGTAGTCAAATATGTCTTCTTTTTCTTTCTATGAAACACACGAGCAAGAGCTGCCAAAATGTGCGAGACATGACAGCAGCAGCACAGAAAGAGCGAAATGGGGGGAATCTCTACAGAGTTGGCCTGTGTTTGGTTGGGGCATTCTACCAAGTGGCAGTCGGTAGCCTGGGCGGCCTTTGGCCTGCTGTCCCCACCAATCACATTCCAGCCCCAGCTACGCCAGCGTGGACCCACAGCAACCCTCTAGCCTGGTGCCAAACGCCTGCGCACACACACAAACACACCGGCAACCGGAGCTCATGCAAACACTGCAGCCAACTCCATTTTCAAACATGGATAACAACTGAATTAACACTCTGTGATCCTCTGCCAAAGCAGAAGGATGCTCCTTTATACATTCAAACACATACTTGCCATGCACGTTAACGCAAACAAGCACACTTATCCGCAAACACACACATACAAGGGGCTGTTATGGTGGCGTTATCTGTGTTTAGATTTTAAATGCATCACACACTTATGTCTCTCTCTGTGGCTCTGTTTCACAATCACTCTTTTTGGTTGGTACGAAGATAAAAGCAAATTACTTTCTCACGCTGTTAGCATTAAAGCTATTCAGACAGTGGCATCTCTACTTGATGCTTCAGTGTTTGGAATGCAGAAACAGGGTTGAAAACAGGGGCAAGTTGGAGTGGAGACCGGTAACGCGGGGAAGCTGAGGGATGGCAAAGCAGGGTCAGTTTTATAATCTAGCTGGGTCTAGCTTTTGTTCTCCGACCTGAAGCTAAAATCACTCAATCTAAATGCAGCAGTAATAATGATCAAACATACGCCACCTTCTTATGCTGTGCTATGACTCCTCTCTGCCTCCTTCTCCTCCTCCTCCTCCACCACATCGTATCCATCTCCTGTTATTTGCTCTATCCAGGGCAAAAACTATGAAATTACATGCTATAATCTGACCACTTCTTTACCTCTTTAATTCCTCATTATTTATTTAGCTTTTCTATTCATTCTAAAGCTGTGTTTTCTTTGTTTTTATATAAGAAATGCACTGGCATGGGCTGCTAATGTTGCACAAAAATATGCGGACATATAAAGACTCCCCGTATGAGCAAACGCAGGCAGACACAAGATCTGAGACTGTGTTTGTTTTTGAACACAGCAATTGTCACAGCTATGGGCATTTAAGGACGTTTTTCTCTGTTGAAAAATCACAGTAGGAAAAAGATGGCAACTGGCTAAAAAAGGAAGAGAGGCAATCACCTGACATCATAGCTATTCATCCTGCAGAGCAAAGAGCTGTTTGGTCCTCCACCAGCACAAAGAGAAAAAGGCCTTCCAAGAATCCCTCCTTTCTCTTTCCTCTCTGTCTTTTTCCACAGATTAATCTGTCCAACAGCCGTATAAATCTCTGCATTCACTGTGGAGAAATGCTCCGTGTGGTTCATTTATGTATGACAGAAAAAGATAAACCTTGGTAAACCTCTTGAAGAGAATCAATGTGGGAAAAAAGTCAGAATCAGACTCAGCATATTTTGTTTTTTTTGGCCTAAACTGACCTCATATGACATATGCTACATTTACATGCAGCATGAACGCCAATGCATGCTTTTATGATGTGAATATAAATAAAGCTGAAGTGTAAGTTTATATTACAGACTAAACACAAACACCAGTTCCATAAAAGTTGGGATATTTTCCAAAATTCAACAAAAACAAAAATCTGTGATATATTAATTTATGTGAAAGTTTATTTAACTGAAAAAAGTACAAAGAAAAGATTTAAGAGATTATATACAAGTTTAGAATTTGATGGCTGCAGCACACTCAATAATTGGGAAAAAGTTAAAGAAAGATTTACGAATGCAAAGAATATTCAAGTAACACCGGTTTTGAAGACTCCACACTAAACAGGCCAACTGGGAGCAGGTGAAGTATCATGATTGGGTATAAAAGTAGTATCCATCAAAGACTCAGTCTTGGCAAGCAAGGACGGGTCATGGCCCATCCTTTTGTGCCTAAATTTGAGAGAATTGTTATTCAGTTTAAAAGGAACATTTCTCAATGCAAGGCTGTAGAGAATTTAGGTCTTTCAGCATCTGTGCATAATATTGCAAAATGATTTAGAGAATTCAGAGACATTTCAGTGCATAAAGTGCAAGGCGTGAACCCACTGAAGAATAGTTGTGCATGTCAAGCCATCCGGCAACACTACCTGAAAAACCATCATGCTACTGTGACAAATATAGTCACCCGGGTTCAGGAGCACTTTGGAAAAGCATCGTTACTTAACATAGTCTGTCACTGCATCACTGCATCCAGAAAAGCGACTTGAAACTGTATTGTGTAAGAAGGAAGCTGTAGATCAACTCTACACAGAAATGCCACTGAGTTCTCCAGGCCCCAGCTCCTCTCTGATGGACCAAGACAATGGAACCTCAAGCTGTGGTCAGATGAGTCCACATTTCAGCTTGTTTGCAGAAAAAAAAAGATGGATTTCTCTAGGCCAATGGTGAAAATGATCATCCAGCTTGTTAACAGCAAAAGGTGCAATTGTGCTGTATGGGGGTGTGTCAGTGTCCTTGGCACGGGTGAGTCGCGTGTATGTGTAGGTACCACTGACACTGAGGCATATTTTAGGATTTTTGAGAGACATATGCTGCATCATGGCAATATCTTTATAGCATATTGGTTTACACATTTGCTTTGCAAGGACAAGGTTCATGGTTAGAATACAGGTGGGGACACAAGCCCATCCCACCATGGGAGGGTTGCATCAGGAAGAGCGTCCTGCTCAGAAACTGTGCCAAAATTTTTTAAAATATACATTCACTGTGGTGACCCCCTGGATAAATACAAGTGAACAGCTTTATGCTGCCATGAAGGTGACGTCGCTTTCTGAGATGTCCGTGCTTATTTCAGCAGGGCATTGATAAAGCTGATTCTGCAAAGGCCACAGTGAAGCTTCGCAAGCACAGAGTGCATGTCTCCTGGCTTGCTAACAGTTCAGATATATCTCCTATTGAAAACGTATGGCGCAACATGAAGAGGAGAGACAGCCAATGGACCATGGACTGTCGAGCAGCTGAAGCATTACATCAAGCAAGAATGAACAAAATTTCCAGTTTTTAAACAAACAATTGGTATCCTCTGTTCCAAAACACTGCAAGTATTATTAAAAGGACCTGCTACAGCCATCAAATTCTAAATTTGTGAACATTTACAAAATACAAAGCTGGTCAGTAAAACTACTGGAAATCTTTTCTTTGTATTTTTTTCAGTTAAACAAAGGTTCATGTGAAATAACATTTCCCAGATTTTTGTTTTTATTACAGTTTGTAAAATAGCCCAATTTTTCAGTAAATAGGGTTTGTATGTGTGAGTGTTGTGTTGGATGTGCTGCTTGTTAACACGTCATGATTATTTAAGACAGGTCAACATATGTTTTTCTGCTAAAAGTCTGGAGGAGAGAGGGAGGAAGGGATCAAGGGAATTGAGTTAAGAGGAGTGGTGGTGGACTGCAAACATGGTACTGCTGGGCTTGGTTACTGTGGGAAAGGACCTTTTGCAACGCTGAGGCAGGTGAGAGGCATTTTTGCAGAAAAAGAAGGAGTTGAGGGGTTTCCCCAAGTCGTCGCTTGTCAGAATTCACACAAAACAACTGTTTTCTCACTTTAAGGGAAAATACTCAAGTGTTTTGTTATAAAAATACAAGAAATCAGTAATACATATTGACTGAACAAAAATGTAGACTTCTATGAACGACACTGCAGAGGCCTTGCATACTCTAACGCAGTTTGTGAAACACCACTCCATAACTATGCACAACAAGTAGCACTAGGGCTGTAAGAAACATTTTACTACCTACTGTAGGTCTATTGATTATAGTGATACTTTTTAAATATTCATGTAACAATATAAACAAAAATAAGAAAATGGATAAACAGATTGCTATCCTAAACCTTTTTCAAACATATTCTGTGCTCTTTAGATTAACATGTGTTCTCATCACCTGGCATTTTTAAATAACAGCCTATCCAATATTAATCAGTGCCTACTATATTCTCTCTCTTCCAGGAACTGATTAACACTTCAACCCACAAGATGGAGACACATCTATTTCACTTTTTTTGGCAGCATCTCCGAAGTGTGTATAAATCCTTCTTGACAGTTGGATAGAAATGACTTGTGTCTCCTTGCAAGAACCTCTCTATTAGATACAGCTGATGATCAGTTTTCCAAAGATTTTTTTTTATATATTGCAAAAACAGCTTCTCTGTTTCAGGACATTATTACAAAATTAGCTTCATCAATCTTTCTGACTGCAATCTCTTCAAAAAAAACCCCTGATCTGTGAGTGTGTCCCTTCCAGCTGTCTGTACAGTATCACCAGTCTTCCAATGTGAGTGGAAGCTGTGTGATTTAGATTATATTTGTTTACAGAGAGCAAAAGGTGTACTTGTGTGTGCATGATTGGTTTCTTATCCTTGTCAGTAAACAAACCAGCTGAATCTGTCAAAGAGAGACAGGTACTTTTAGCAGTGACCATTGCAGCAGGATTTACAGCACACTTACGTTCACACCCTCAATTAGACCCAGAGAACAGTGGCTGTGCGTGTGTGTGTGTGTGTGTGTGTGTGTGTGTGTGTGTGTGTGTGTGTGTGTGTGTAGCAGGATAATAACTACAGCACAGAATAGTAGGATGTAGAGGCTATGAGTAAGCACTGCAACACTTCGATTTCCCCTCTTGCCATGATGTCAGTGAATTTATTACTTGCTCTTGCTTAAGACCATACTCGCTGTAAATCACATACACACACACACACACACACGTTGCTGTCTGTGTAAGGATTATGATGAGGAGTGAAGCACAGAGGGGCTGTGATGAAGGGGAAACAAACAGAGCATGGAGATGGATGACGGATGGCTCCACTCATTCAATGAGCCAGTCAGAGATGAACATACACTTAGGCAATACATTGCCTGGTCTCGGCCTCCATCTTCCTGTCTCCTGTGCTGTGAGAGATAACTCTGTGGCACCTTGATGTGCTGATAGTATCACTGAAAACCAGCAACAGTAAGATGATTTCTAGGCTGATAGGCGGCCGCTGAACACCAGCAGGAGTAGAGACGTGAGTCGTGGGCTGACACTACTAGCAGAGTGGTGACTCCCACTGCTTGAGGAATGGAGATAATAGGAGGGCCCACTCGAAGTCGAGCAGGGAGCAGTGTCAGGCGGACTGGAGGTAACCAGAAGGGAGAGTAATTGCCTCACCACATTCAAGGTGCTTGAAATGATCTGTGACCTGTTCCAAGTGTGTGCTCTTGAAGGGAGGGGCAAGAGATGTATTGTGCTAGAAAGGCATAGAGCAAGAGCAAGGGCAAGAGAGAGAAATGACTGTTGCAAATGCCCATTTCCTGCCGCCGCGGGGTCATGCCTGAGCCAGGAAGTGTGGGATGGAGTGGAAGGTGGAATAACGAAGGGATAATCTTGTCTGAGCTCCAGTGAGAGAGGGCAGGGGGCTTGTTATGAGAAAATGAAAGGGGAGAGGTGGAGGAAAGGAGAGCCATGGGCCATTAGAAACACCTCAGCTACACATAATAGCAGGTAGTGTAGAAAGGGCTGCAAGCAGCTCAGTAGAGCTGAGGTGAGGAAGGGAGGAATTAGGGGTGATATTTTCCTGTGTAAAAAACCCCCCCACCAAAACAAAGTTACACTTGCCCATATGGTATGAACAACATGTTATTTGTCACTATGTGTACAGTGTCAACAAAGTAATGAGCCTTTTTTTTGGCGACTAATATAGAAATATATAATGCTTATAATAATTCCAAGAAAGGACATTTATGTAAAAAAACATGATATTGCCATTTCCCTCAGAAAAGCTCAGAAAATCATGTCACTTAATTGTAATGCAGCTTTTTAAATTCAAAAACAGTGTTTTAAAAATCCCCAATGATTTCTAGACTTGTGTCTTGATATGAAAATTATATTCATTTCCACAGTGTTAAATTTTACACCAGCCAGTTCCTGATACTTAAATCTAGCCTGCAGAACAATAAGAATCTGTTATGACCATGTGGTCTTAGTGCCTGCCTCTCTTGCTTTTCTTTTTTTAATTTCTCTAATAAGTATGTGGCAAACTTACAGGCTGAAGACAGAATTTATGAACACATACAGATGGTATTGGGAAAGAAAGAAATTGGTAGACTGGAAAGAAGGGAAAATGAAAGGATAGAGACAGACAAGAAGCACAATGTTTTTTGAACCCTCATTTCTCAATTTTCTGGACTCTTTTATTTTTCTCCTTCAATCCTTCTCATCTTCTAACTGCCCTGTGGCACAAACTGTCTAATCAGACTGCACCCCCCTGCTGTGTTATGTCTTAAAAACCTAAAAAGGGAGTGTGTGTCAGAGGTTTATACATCCTACTGTGAACATAGATATGTCCTCAGATTTTTCCCCCCCTCTTCCAACCTCGATGTTTCTCCCATTCACTCTTTATCCCTCACTGACTTACATGCTTCACTTCCCCTGCTGTATTCTCAACAGCATTTACCGAGATAATTAATGGGGCAGAAGGTTGAGTACTGCTCAGCTGAGACAACTCCTTCTCTTTGTCTCTTGTACACGTGGATAACTACATAGAGAAAAGGAGAATCCTTTATAAGAGGCGGCAGGGAAAGTGGAATAACAGAAAGATAAATTAACTTCTGCGATAAACCATGTTGTTGTCGCTGCTGCTGCTTTTATAATGTAAGAGCTGCCACTGTATGAGGTTGTGGCTGCTGCCAACCAGCCACAAGATGCAGATAAACTCAAAGTGACTGAATCAGTGATTGACTGAATGAATAAAGGCACCTTCAGACTTTGGAAAAACAATAATTGCGTGCCTTTATTGCATGTCACACTGTGCAAGATGGATCTAATGAAAACTTGATTTGAATCTGTGTCAGACCATACGTGGTGACTCAAAGTGCAACAATGTAAGGCTGTATCAGCTTGTGTTATCTGTGCTTCTCATATTTATTAAAAATGCAGCCTTTGCAATTTTTATTTTTTGCCTCTGTTATGGCTCTGTGTTCCTAAACTTTTTTTTCAAAAATAGCCTGCACAACAAGCTCTGCTATCCTATGTTTTAACTTATGTCTCCATTACAAAGGTTAAATGAACATCCCGACAAACTATGTAATAATATTTATTACTTACATATCTTGCTAGCACAGGGTTGGACCCACTTTTGCCTTCAGAATTGTATTAATTCTTTGTGGCACAGATTCCACAAATTGCTGGACAATCCTCAGATTTTGCACCATACCGGCATGATAGCAGCACACACTGTCTGCAGATTCGCCAGCTGCATATCCATGATTTGACTCTCTCATTTCACGTCATCCCAGAGTTGTGCTATTGGATTGAGACCTGGAAACTGTGGGGGCCATTTGAGTGAACTCATTTTCATGTTCAAGAAACCAGTTTGAGATGATTTGAGCTTGGCATGTTATCCTGCTGGAAGTTGTGTATACTAAATTCTGACCCTTCTATCTAAATGTAACAGCGGAAATAGAGACTGATCAGACCAGGCAACATTTTTCCAATTTTCTAGTGTTTAATTTTGGTAAGCCCATAACTGTAGCCTCAGTTTCCTGTTCTTTGCTGACAGGAGTGGCAATTGTCATGGTTTTCCATGCCGTGGGTGTGGTGTGGACCCATATGCAGGACCGCAGAGCCAACTGAAGGTAAAAGACTTTATTTGCCAAAATCACAAGGAGAACAAAGTCCATGAAAATCCCTAGGGAGCACGAGAGAGCAAGACACAGGGGAGACAACTAGTACGACGCGATGAGTAACACGGAAGACGGCACTTAAATAGACCAAGACAGACCAATGAACAGACGACAAGTGGACAGGGGCACAGCTGGAGCAATCAAGACAGGGGAGACAAAACAGGGACTAAAGAGACTACCAAAATAAGACAAGACTAGACGCAGACAGAGACGAAGACCAC
>VUQH01088088.1:15770-33190 GCA_015106775.1 Etroplus canarensis
TCTTTTTGTCAGTGCCAAGTCTCCAAACTATACATCATAGCAGGTCTCACTACTGTCTTGTAAACCTCCCCTTTCACTCTTTCTGCTATCCTTCTGTCACAAAGCACCCCTGACACTCGTCTCCACTCACACCACCCTGCCTGCACTCTTCTCCCCAACACTCTCCTTATTTGTCAGCATCAACTTTTTTAATGCTGTGGGGAATATTATGCTTTTTGAGATTCTCAAAAAAAGATTAAAAAAAGCAATAAATGGGTCATGCTAGCACAAATTGTCTTCCTTTCTGTTACTGTTGTCTGTGCTTAAGTGTGTTAATCAAGAGCTAAAAGTTGTATACAACAGTATTATTTCATTGCTTTGCTTTGTGTGACTTGTTTTCTCAGGTCTTAGTGGAAGCCCCATGCCCTGAGTTAGCCTCTGCTCTGGGCTTCCAAGAGAAGAAGGCTCAGGACCTCCAGGAGACACTGCAGAGGGTTTTGGATCGAAGAGAGCAGGAGAGACAGTCCAAGGAATTACTCCAGCTCTACCTCAAAACTGTGGAGAAAGAGAACAGACAACAGGAAGAAGCAAGCCAGACTAGTCAGGGAGGTATGGCTGTGAGGAACATAGAAGTAGTTCCTCGAAATAAAGATCTTCTTGCCATTCTCTCTGCAGAGGTTTTATAGTGTCTAGTGTGACATTCTGAGGTAAACTCCGTAACTACGTCTTGATTAGAAAGCACTTTCTGTTTCTATATTTTAGTTGGGATAAAGAACCCTACAAAAATTCTATGAACTATTTGAAAGCAATACTGTTTCTCAAGGGGAACCAACAATAAGGCTTTTAAAGAGCCATTAATATGTCAAACAAAAATTCTCATGTAGGCCTTAGAGCTGGTGCTGTTGATAACAAAAATGTTATGTAATCCCTGGATTTACTCTGGGTTTTTGTGGTGATCTAATTTCCTAAATATGTTTTTAATCCTTATTGAATTGTTAGCTCTCAAGAATTAAATTAGTTTAATAATAAAATGCTAAAAAATAATTATGTAAGTCTATTTTATAAAGAACCTTTGCTGTAAGTCTAAACCTCAAAACGCCTGAGGCGCTCGTAAAGCTTCCTATACTTAAAAAAATTTTAATTAATAGTTGTGATCAATATGCATGAGTAGACCCAGCAAAACAATCAATATTATAGTTTGATTGTGTTGCCCTTGAGAAAGGTAATGATCCCAAAACTATTTAGTTTTTAAACAAGGTCCAGGGACATCGCTGAAAATTTAGCCAGCAGCAGAGGAAAATCAGAAAATTTGAGAAAACAGTAACTGTGAGAAGTAATGTATACAGTTATGTGTATTCAATAAGAGTACTATTTGTATTGATCAGAGCAGTATGCTAAGATCTTCTTCTTCAAGATATCCATCTTTATATCTTGAGAGAAGTGCAACAAAATAAATTAAATGGAATAAACTGTACTTTAAATAATATATTTTAATTTTAAGATGTAAAAATTGGAAACAACTGCAGAAATTACTCCACATTTGCTTTTTTCACATTTCACTGCCTATTGACGTTCATTCTCTGGTTTTACTTGCTCATGAGGGAAGAGCCGAGCTTCCATCTTTTGGTCACTAGATGGAACCATTGTTGCTGTTTAATAACTGTCCCTTATGCAGGGATTTACTATGTTTATTTAAAATTTTTATAACACAAATGATCTTAAGAGAAAACCTGTTTCAATGTCTCAGGTGCTGGAGAGGTAGATGTGCCGGATGGAATGGAGGTGGATGCCACTTCTGGATTTATGTCCAGGACATTGATGGTCCTGAAAGGCAAAACATCACCAGAGACAAGGCTTTCCACTGAGGATCTGCAGGTAGTCTACTCACACATTCCTTGTCCAATCTGCTTCAAAGCATCAGCAAATTAAAATACCCTAAATTTGTTGTATTGCATGTCACAGAGAATCCAATTTTTCAGAGAACTACCAAGAAAGTTTACACAGCAGATTTAGACAGATCCATGCATTTAAACGTCACAACAATGTGGGGCACCTCTTCCATCCTGCCAACGGTCTACCACGTCATCATAGTCCTACGTCATTCCTTCTGCTGTAAGGTTTAAGTTGTAACACACCACAGTGAGTCTGCTGCAAAATTGACAAAGCAAGCCCGTGAAACTGCAAGTCCTGACACACTTGAAACACATCCCTACTTCATATATTTCAATATAATTCTGATATATAATTCAAAGAGCGTTACTTTTGGTTAAAAAAAACACAAGATTTTGTAAACCACCCTCATTTACATATGAAAGGAGAGAAAATATTAGAAGGACTTTTCAAGAACTTCAGCCTCAAATCAACACTTTGCTGACAAAAACCTATGTTTATATGGCAAGTCAATGTAAAGTCTCATAGTTACCCATTGTTCTGTTTGAAATGCATCTGTCTTCCATGTGTCTTTAGGTGGTAGTGACCAGAGGAGTGGAAGCTATGGAGCAGGTCCTGGGCTGGGACAGAGTGAGGACGTCTGCACTGCTGCAGGCCTGCGAAGCCGAACTGACCACACGTCTCCAGCAGATTCAGGCTGTGCAGTCCATCAGGAGCAACACACAGCAGCCAAGTGAAAAGAGCAAGGAGGAGGGTGTTGAAATGCCAGCCCCAGGAAACAACTAAGCTGAGGCTTTACCTGAGCAGAGACTGATAATAATTCACGCCACCTGCCTCAGGGTCAGCAAAGTGGGATTTTTTCCCCTGTTTTGCTGATAATAACTAAACTGCTGGAATACATGAATTCTAAAAATGTTTACACTTTGTAATATTTGCAAACCACTTAAATGCTTTGGCCTCAAGAGGAAGCTGGGTGATTTGCACAGGTCATGTTTATCAAAGACATGACATTACCATGTGGATCTGTTTTTATTGGTTCCTTATTTTGATGAGAGTCATGCTGTGAAAATAACTACAGATAAACATATCCAAACTTAAAGTCATATTTAAGCATTTTGGGAAATACTCTTATTTGCTTTCTTGTATGTGTCAACCTCACAATTTGGAAAAGAAGTTGCTGCTTCTTTAGACCAAAGTCCAAGGTTCACTGTTGAGCATTTAAGTAAACTAAACTAAAATAACAACTAAGAGTTTTAAATAATTATTAACTGATGAGTTTTAAAATAACAGGTTAGCGTTTATCTTCATTACAGGTTTTTACTCTGAACTATACTGGCTGTCTCTCGCTTCATTTTTTTTGGAAGCTGCTCCAATAGCAATCTTCTCATCAAACTGACAACTAAGCGACAAAAGCAAATAAGATGAGGAACTTGTTTTAAGGTTGACTTTTATTTTTAAATCAGCTTTCCATTATTTGCTGTTTTGCTTCTGATGGCCCTTAAACACTGCCAAGACTGAAGGCATGCAGTACATTTTATTTTAGAACCTTAGGTTAAATGTAGGCAAGAAATTTACTTTGAATTAGCATTAAATTACCGCATTTAGATCTGTTTTGAAGTAGAAATTGGCTGGAAACCAGGTAAGTACTGTGTCTCCTAACTTGCTTTGGCTTGGTATGTTTTTCATGTTAATGCATTTTTTGTTAATGTTTAGTTATAGTTTATTAATAGAAAACTACATTAAAATCCTAACAATATGTTTTAATTATACTGTTAGGTCCATAAGTTTTGGCACAATTACTTTGTTTTGTAATTTTGCCTCTCTTGATTTTAAATCAAACAAACAAAATGTGATTGAACTGCAAGCTTTCAGCTTTAATTCAAGGAGTTTGAAAAAAGTATTGCATTAACTGTTTAGGATTTAGAGCCATTTTTATACACATTCCCCCTTTTTCAGGATCTATAAAGTAAAGGGATAAAAAGTTTTAAATATAAGGATTGTTTTTAATACTTGAATAAAAATCCTTTGTGAGCAATGACTGCCTGAAGTCTAGAACTCAAGAACATCATCAAATTCTGTGTTTCCTCCCTTGCGATGCTCTGTCAAATCTTTACTGCAGCCACCTTCAGTTGCTGCTTTTTTGTGGGTCTCTGACTTCAGTTTTCTCTTCATTAACTGAAAAGCTGCTCTACTGGGTTGAAGTCAGTTGACTGACTTGGCCATTGAAAAATATCTAATTTCTTTACCTTGAGAAACGTTTGGGTTGCTTTTGCATTATGCTCTGGGTCATTATGCATTTGCACTATGAAGCTCCAATCTGATCAGTTTTGCAGCATTTTGCTGAATCTGCTGAGCATAGATTGTAGCCCTGTACACTTCATCCTACTACTTCTATCCGCAATCACATCATCAGTAAACACTTGTAAACATTTGCAGCCATATGTGCCATAACATTGCCTACACCATGTAGGCCATATAATGTGATATGCTTTGGATCATGAGCTGTTCCTTTTCTTCTCCATGCTTTTCTCTTCCCGTCATTTTTGTACAAGCTAATCATGGTTTCATCTGTCTAAACATTTTTCCCCAGAATTGGGCAGGATCTTTTCAATGCTTTCTGGCAAAGTCTAATCTGGTTTTCCTACTGTAACCAGTGGTTTGTACCTTGTTGAAATCCCTCTGCATTTACATTCAGCAAGGTGTCTCTTGATTGTAGACTTTGACAATGATACTCCTACCTCTTCCTGACTGATCTTGACTGGGCCAAATGTTGTGACAGGGTTTTTCTTCACCCAGTAAGAGTTCTGTGATCATCCACTTTCGTTGTCTTAAGTTGCTTAGGTGGCAAAAAATGCATCATTGTCCCAAAAGTTGTGGACCTAAATATACACCTACCCAACTGTAATATTTTACTTTAAATTTCTCAAAACTAAACAACAGTGTAAACTATCACAGTTAGCCAGTGTGTGATGACAGCAATTCTTGACATGGAAGGATGGAAGGAAGAATTATAGGAATACCTCTGAACTATGATAAGTGCAGAAATGGTCAACCCAGGAAAAATACCAAGTCATCTTTACAACAATAACAGAAATGCTAGACATATTCACAAGGAAAAAAAACTGTTCTGAAATATATAGGGATGCTAAAATTGGTCAAAAATATTTTTGTCAAAGGAAATTTTGTATGTGTAACAGGTATAATTGAATAGTGTACCCAGACAAAGTCATTGCTTTAACAAGTAGACAAGACTATTTGTATATTCAGTTGTACATGCCTCACTGAACAGTATGTATTTGAGTTCAAAAGATCCAGTATTACTGCATGAGTGCTCTTTGTTACATACTATTGTGGAAGTTATGCATTAGTCTAGTGGCTATGTGATGTAAGAGGGTGTGAACAATGTGTGCAGGGCCATGTGACTCAGAGATAGCTTTTCTCATGCCTGCCATCTCATCTGTCTCTTGAACGATGAATCTGATTTTGCAGAACAACCACCTTTTTGTGTTGTGGTGAAATTAAAATGTCACTACCGGCTTGTATTTTAATATTAAGATGCCCTCTAAGTGCTGCATTCATAAGGATCTCATAATCACTCAGTATTGTGTCCATGCATGCCAAAAACATTGAGCTTTGGTTTATCATGGTATTAGCAAGAAAAACCATGCAGGTTCCCTAAAATTTTACACATTTTGTATTTAACAGATAGCTAGGGGAAGTTGTATATGGAGGTACAGTATGTGATTTAAGGTACTTTATATACATGTTAAATGGTAGAAGAGGGATTAAAAAAATCCCTTTGTACCTCTCACAGTGTTGTTGCCCCACACTTTTATGACTTATTAAAATAATTTAAAATTATGTACAATCTGAATAAAAAAATGCAATTCTGTATTTTTGAGACTTCTGCAGAATCAATGGTTGTGCATTTTAAAGTAACACTACATTAGTTTTGAGCTTAAAACTAGGATAACTCTAAATACTGATTAGTGAAGGTGTATCCATGGTCAGAAACATTATTACCACTAACAAAAAAGTAGCTTGTGACAATGAATCTCAGTGAATCTACTGTATTTCTTTCTACAGTAACTTAACTGAGTTAATGCACGTGTGTAATAGTGATGAGCATGTTAGCTATAAGCCTGCCAGCCTACTGGCAGCGTTCTGCTACTGGATATTTTTCAACAGATGGTTAATGGGTTTCATGGTGGGCGTAATTCCTGTGGAATTAGCTCCAACTAGGCTGAACAGTTAGGCGTGAGTGTGATACAGCACAGGAGCAGTCAGTTGCACGATCATGTGTCACACTGTCTATGTGGATTAGATTATGACTTAACAGTGCTCAGGTAAGAACTGCAGGTTTGCTTGGTAAGCACACAGAAGCCCCGAGGACTGTCTGGTATTTCATGCTGTAAATAAACCTTATCCTATGTGGGCAGATGACTTTCAGAGTGCACATGTCCACTGAGGACCTCATAATTCTGTTGGGTTGCAAATGCCAAGGTGTTGTATGGGTCACTACTTGATAAGTTATGGTGGCCTGTAGGCTACAAAATATGTAGCCTATGCATATGTAACACTATGGCTTTAAAAAAAGTCAAGTTCACAGAAAAATTGTGCTGACCTAATTCTAAGGGAAAAGAAAAAGAAAGAAGGAAGTCCAAACACTGGAGAAGAAGAAATGAAAAAATAAAATTATTTTTTCTTTCATTCATCTACGCATTCAGACATGCACTATTATGCCACTTGAGGGGCACACAGATGGAGGAAATGATGAGTGTGAAATGAGAGGTAATTTCTTTGGAGTAAAGAACCCTGTGATGATTGTTTTGATAGAGGAGGGGAGCTTGGATGGCTGAGAACAAGCTGCATAATGTATGAAGGTTAAACAACTTGTGTGCACTGTTTCTTGGACCAGATGTCTTCACTGAGATCCAGAATGCTTTAAATGATTTTCTTATTACTTAAATATAATGTGTCTGTCTTCAGCTAGATTAGAAAAGAATAACTGAATTCAGCCACAGTCATGCACATGTAACCTTGGGTTGTATGTTAGAAACAACATATTGATTTATTTGCCTAAATTACAAACAATAAAGCACAATGTAAAAATTGCAACAAAATGATTGTGGAAATGAGATTATAGCAAGATCTCACAAGAATAAAGACAATTGAAATAATATTCGGTCTGTTGCGATGCCAACAAGCCGTCACAATATTGTCATAAGGCCGACCTAGCCTTGGTACTGTTGTACTTGATCTTCCATCCCTTGTTTTTCCCACTGGTGTCGGATCTGAAAGCAACATGCACTTCATAACTTCCTGTGTCAATCTGACCTGGTAGCCTTGAGCCACAGAAGGGTCCATAGTCTTGTCCAGCTGTTGAAATCTTTTAAAGAAGAACATCAAGTAAGAAACAAAGGATGTTGATTCCGTACTGATTGAGGCCTGACTGATTAATGTCTGACTAAACTTAAATATGCAGGAAACCACATTGTCATACAGTATATCACCCAAGGAGGACAAGTCGGCGACAAACCACCTCCACAAGCATGAGAAGGAATACATTGCTTATTCATTATCTTGAGTGTGTTTAGACTCTGGAGACACACAACTGACCTTCAGCATATCATATGGACAGGGGACTTCTGGGTGCCCTTCTATGTCAAAAGGTTCCAGGAAGTTCAGAATTATTCTGAAGCCCTCTTGCAGACGGATGGTGTGGTTACACTGGCTCATGGGTGGGTAGGGGTTCGGATAGCCTGGACTGGTCAGAACTCCTGATAATGCTGTCAACACCTGGCTACGGCACGGCACTGTGAAGAAGACTCACACACTAAAAGTGGTCATTTTGAAGCATGAACATTTTGTAAATCTATAACAACAGCTGCTGGGTTCTGAAGTGCTACTTATTAAGAGTTTTTGATTAGAACAAAAAAATGTTTCACATCAATTGAAGCATTTCCTGGCATCATAAATGATGAGATTCATTTAGGTTTTGCCTTTTTGTCCCAGCAAATGTGCAGATGTTGCCTCAGACAAAAACAAATGAGCACTGAAAAGAGGCAGAGTTGCTGTAATTCATATAATTAGTACAATCTGTAGGCAGATAATCATTTTTGCCTATTCATTGCATGATTTGTTTTGTCACCCTTTTTCCGCTGGCAAAGAATAATAATTTAAGGCACATCAGCTAGTAATTGTGATTAATTACCTTGTGTCAGTACATTATTAGTGCTACACACAGGTATCAATTTTTAATGCCATTTTGAAGTCGCTTTTCCCTTAGGAATCGACAGTAATTAACCTCGCCTTACACCAGCTGGCAGAGATCAACTACTTTAGGCATCAGTACGCTTTTTCAGTCTGAAATTAGTTAGCACAGGCCAGCTATGACAGACTGAAATCCAATATGTACCATCCTCAACTGCGTGATCTGTTTGAAATATCAGAAAACTGTTTTTGAAGACTTTTTCTGCAGTACCTGGAAATAATGAGAGCATTTTGAAAGACAAATGACAACAATTAGATTTAACTACAAGTTTACAACACAGCAATCCAATCCAATTTCCATACACTTTTCTAAAAGTCTGATATTAGTAACTATTTCTATTTTAATTATCTTCACAAACATTATAATACCACAACAAAGAACTGTGTCAACTGAATGATTAGGCCATTCATGTGTTTATGTCACCAACAAATGCAGTGGAATTAAATGTCTTGTGGCCTAATGGCTCACCCAGAGGTCAGTACACAATAATGACACTTGCTTTACTTACTGCCAATAGCATTGGCAGTTTCATATATTTAGTAGTAGTGTATTTAGCTCCAGAAACACCTCATACCCTATTTGCAGAGATCAATAAGCAGTCAAACAATATAGCCCAAGCTCTTAACGCTGCACTATACTAAACAGGTTTTGATCCACTGTGATTGAGCTCAGGTAAACAGCCTCTTGAGCTTTAGTTGGAATTGCTCTTACCTGTGCAGGATCTTTTGTTGTCATGGAGAAGGTATCCTTGTCTGCACGTGCAGTAATAGCCACCTATGTAATTGTGGCAAAAATGATCACACACTCTCTCTCCTTCTGCCTTGGATAGGCACTCATTGACATCTGTGACAGAGTGAAAAAATAAATATACATTATTTCCATACTTAAAAATAGGTTTAAGTGTGCTTAAACTCTTACCATTCTGGGAAATCTATGATTATTTTCTTGATTTACATCATCCTGAGATGCATGTGCCATTGTGGCCTTTGCTGGTTGATATACAGTTAGGTCCATAAATATTTGGAAATGATGCCATTTTTATAATTCTGCCTCTGTACACTACCACAATTAATTTTAATATTTAAAAAATCAAGAAGTGACACAAGGGCAGACTTTCGACTTTAACTGAAGGGGTTTAACAAAAGAAATGGATTAACTGTTCAGAGTTACTGCCATTTTTAAACACAGTCCCCCATTTTCAGAGACTCAAAAGTAATGGGACTATTGACTGAAAAGCAGTTTCACGGTCAGCTGAGGCCTATTCCCTTAATATTCTATGACAAACAAAGCAGATAAAATGTCTACAGTTGATTCCAATTGTTATTAACTCTCAGTATGAGGTCCAAAGAGATGTCCATGCAAGTGAAAGAGACAATTATTAGGTTGCAAAACCAAAAAACCTATCAGAGAGATATCAAAAGCTTTAGGAGTGACTAATACAACAATCTGGTACATTCTTTAAAAGAAGGAAGGCACTGGCCAGCTCAGCAACACGAAAGGGCCTGGAAGACTATGGAAGACAATTGAAACGGATGATCACAGAATTCTTTTCTTGGTTAAGAAAAGCCTCTTAACAACATCTAGCCAAGTCAAGGAGGTAGGCATATCATTGTCTACAAAAGTCTGCAATCAAGAGACGCCTTGAGGAATGTATATACAGAGGGGTTACAACAAAGTGCAAACCACTGGCTAAACTCAAGAACAGGAAGACCAGATTAGAATTTTCCAGAAAACATCTGAAAGTGATCAAGAAAAAAAATTCTTTGGACAAATGAAACCAAGATGAACTTGTACCAGAATGACAGGAAAAGTATGACAATGGAAAGAAACAGTTCATGATCGAAAACACACCATATCGTCTGTCAAAAAAGGTGTAGGCAATGTTATGGCATGGACATGTATTGCTGATGTGATCGCTGATGGAAGTAGCAGGTTAAACTCTACAGGGTTATACTGTCTGCTCAGATTCAGTGCTGCTAAAACTGCTGTAAAACTGATCAGACAGTGCTCCATAGGGCAAATAGCTAATGAGCATACTACAAAAGCAACTGAAAGAAGAGAGACACAAACGAGCAGCAACTGAAGGTGGCTGCATTTAAGACCTGGCAGAGCATCTTAAGAGAGGAAACACAGCATTTGGTGATGTCCATGGGTTCTAGATATCAGGCCGTCATTGACTGCAAAGGATTTTCATCCAAGCATTATTATTAGTTCTTGTATTTAAAAATTATCAAAGTTTATCCAATTACTTTGAAGTCTCTAAAAGTGAGGGCTATGTATAAAAACTGGTTATGATTCATAAATAGTTAATGTTATATTTTTTTGCTAAAATCCTTTCATTAGAGCTTAAAGTCTGGACTTCAATCATATTTTTATTGTTTGACTTAAAATCTGTTGTGGTGATATACAAAGTCAAAATTACAAAAATTATATCATTGTCCAAAAACTTATTGTTCTTTATACTGTCTCTGGCACATTTACAGCAGTGTTCTCAAAATGTGGGATGAATCTCACTGATGGGGTACAAAGCCACAGCAGATGGAGTGTGCACGACCAAGGGAAAACTGCAAAGTGAAGATAAGTTTAATAGAGAAATACAAAGATGCTTTTGATGCATTTTAATGGCCTTTCTTATTCTAAAACTAAACTTGGCTTATTTTTTTATTCTTAATGGCAAAAAAAGAAAAAACCTGTGGGGTGTGGTAAGTGAAGGTTTTCAGCTTTTGAAGAAGGACATGGTGTGAAAGGTTTGAAACCCACTGATTTACTGTTAAAGGTTGCACAGAAACTAAATAAATCTGGTTCATGCTAACTTCAGCTCATACAAAAATCTGACTGCAATTAGCTGAAACCAAACAATGATCACGCAAACAGTTTTTTCAAAGGCACTACAGCAGTCTCTGGGGTGTGACTACCACAGCCAATTAAAATTAGAATTTAGATAGGAAAAGTATTTACTGTATGTTAACACTTTTTTGTTGACTTCTTAAACACTTAAATCCCCAGAGAAGATAAACAAGAAGGCCTGCAATGAAAATTACCTATAAAAAAAGCAGCACACATTGTTTGAATGCATTAACGAAATATGAGAAGTTCCAAAATATTAGCATTTTTTCTAAATACTATTTAGACTATATGTTAAATTTGGCTCCTTCAGTAATTTCTAAACATTTTTAAGTAATTTACATGGGGCATTATTTCTGCTGTTTTTTAAAAAATTATATTGCAATTACACTTTTTTGCCAGTCTATACATCCAAATTAATATTTTAAAACATTACTTTTTGTACCTGTGCAGATTACATTTCAGTTCAAATGTCACTACGGATTGGTCTGTGTGATTGCAGCTGGGAGAAATTTTTCTCCCTTCTGGCAACAAATGTCACTATTTTGCATCACCTTCTGAGGTGTAAAACGCTTGGAAGCCAGTGAATCGTCCCTCGTTAGAGTAGTCACTCCTAAAGACCACTGACATGAGGTTCCGGGCTGACAGGATGATAGTATTGCTGGGGGTGCTTTCATAGTTCTTCTCTTCTTCACCACAGAACCGCAAGGTTTCGTTGCCCTCAGCCAAAACCTGGTTTGACAAGGTCAGAGGCCTTTTAGTGAGCAAGCTACTGATGCTGAGCCAGTGCAGATTACAGGACTCTGAATTCCTCCCGCGTGTACCTGGACATAGTCATATTCACACTGGTTTGAGGGTTCGACGCTGAAGTGGAGAAAGTAGAGTTTGACCCTGTGGCCACCTGGGACAGTGATGTTCCACACTATGTGCTGGTTGTCAGGGTATGGCTGGGGGAAGTTGGGAGAGGTGAAGCTGCCGTATAACCCTGTCATTTCCGCACTCAGTGAGACATGGAGAAGGGAAAAAAGAACAATGACACAGAGGCCACTGGGAAAAGTTAGGTGTGACAGCATTAGTTACAAGGATTGTTTTGTACAAATGAATAACTGGCACTCACCTGGTCATGTTGTCTTCTCAGTCTTCAGACGCTGCCTGTTTGGGAATGGTTTGCTTTCACTGATCTGAGGGTAAATGAACTCTGCTGTCCTGCCAGGCTGACATTTAGGTAAACAAACTGAGACAAACACAAAATCAGTTTGTTTCCACTGTCTACCTTCAGTCATACAAAGCCATCAAAATGTCAAAATTATTTATATGTACATCCATTCTTATCCAGTTAAACCCCACTTTTCTCTTTTCTGATCACTTCAACTCATTTTAAGAAAAATTTAACTTCAATTACTTTGAACTTTTTCCTCAACATTAAAAACATGGGATGATTGGCATCACATCAAATAACTTTTTATTTGAAAAATATATTGATTTTACACTTAAAATATCATATATAAAATACAAATGAACAGTCATGTAAAAAAGAAAGTTTTCACAGGAAAATAAGTACACCCCACGATTCAGTAATTTGTAGAACTACTTTTAGCAGCAATGACTTGAAGTAATAATTTTCCCTATGACTTTTTCAGTCTTTCACATTGCTATGGAGGAATTTTAGCCAGCTTTTCTTTAAAACATTGTGTCAGTTCATTAAGGTTTTCAGGCATTCCTTTATACACAACTCCCTTAAGGTCCTGCCATAGTATTTCAGTCAGGCGGAGGTCTGAACTTTGACCGGGCCATTGCAGCACCTTCATTATTTTCTTTTTCAGCCATTCTGTTGTAGATTTGCTGGTGTACTTGGGATCATTGTCCTGTTGTATGACTCAATTTCAGCCAAGCTCTTGCTGCTGGACAGATAGCCTCACAAATGACTTTAGAGTATGAGGAGTTGATGTAACCAAGTCTTGTGACTGTAAAACAGGCCCAAATCATCACCCCTCCGAGGACATTGCTCCAGAAGTCCTGTGGTTTATTCAGATGGATTATTGCAAACCTAAGCTGTGCTGCCATTTTATTTTTGGAGAAGAAGTTTTCTCCTGGCAATTCTTCCAAACCAGCCATAATTTTTCTGACTTTTCTTAGTTGTATCGCTTGTTTTTTCTCAATTCCAGGAAGATTGTGGCATTGTGTTAGCACACACCTAGATACTCCAGATCTGCAAACTACCAAACCTTCTTCTTTAATAGAGATCAGTCACAGAGATGGTCACACTGGTTGATGATTAATTAATAAATTGCATTTGATTAGCAGCATTTGGTTGCTACTTACCCTCTTAATTCATCTGGAAGAAGTAAGAGTGTACTTCGTTTTCTAAAGGATCCCATGCAGTCCTGTGAAAATATTCTTTTTTACATGAACATGTATATAGAACAATATAAATCATGTACGTCTCGCCTTTTAATCACCTGTACCAAACTCCAAACTTTTTGTGATAAGTTTTTAGACAGTGATGCTGATCACACCCAACTCAGGTGACTAATTAGTTTAGAGCCTGCTCTTGTAATGGCAAAGCTGCAAGACTGTTAAATAAAAGCCACAGAAAAATAAATACTCTATACCCACCGCATTTACCAGCCTGGCCCTTTTGTTTGCACCTAATTACTTCATCAGGGACGAAAACATTAAGTGGTACATCAACAGCAGTTTCCCAGTGGATGAAACCAGATTGCATCAGTTTTTTTCTGTGCTTCACCAAATGCTTTAGGGTCAGACTTCATTGTAAAAGCTATTATAATAAGGGAATTGCAGAGTATTCATGCTGTTTTGATGGAATATGGATACTGATGTTAGTCAGAAAGGACTGGGGCCTCTCACTCAGCAACAGTTGTACAATAAGCTGCTTATAATAACCAAACCCCCGTTTTCCCTAACATTAAAGCCCTAATGGCTTGTATTCAAAGTGAATTACAATAATTATCCACCTAAACATCAAAGTTAAGCTCCCTTTGCACCTTTTCAAGAGTACTCTTTTTCAGCCATAACCTTGTTGTTTTCCTAATTGTGAGCTGGGATGCTGAGTGAGGGTGGAGTGCGTGCTGATGGCAGATGTTCTCCTGCTGGATATCATCCAGCTGCCACTCAGGGTTCTGTGACACATAAATGACACCCTGTGACTAATGCCATCATGAAAATAAACAATTAGTAGTTATACTCTCTGCATCATCCAGACCTGTGGTCTCTTTTTTGTCTCTGAGAGTGAAAATTAATTTCAAGCTTTTTTGTCTTTATTTCCAGGGAACCCAAGAGGATCTTGGAGGTGAAAATAGAGAAAGATCCTGGGCTATTTTCACTGGGGTTACTCTCCAAGGAGCTGCATCATCTTTCATAACAATAAAAACAATCTGGCAACTTTCTTGTTTTGGCCATTTTTTGCACAGGTAATTCAAAGATATTCCACCTAGTTTCAAGCTTTGAGACAGAGAGAGCTTCTTTAAATGGACACATGAAATAATATGTGCTGCTGAAGGGAATGACAAAGTGTCCTTAACTTTTGGTCACTTCAGGTTACTGCCCTTGTAAATCAAGCCTGCTAATAATATAATGTATATACTGAACTGCTACTGGTTTTTTAAACAATCAAAGATTTTGTTTTTAATGTTAAGTAAGGTACTAAATAAAAATCCGTGGCAAACAGGACTGTCTCCAACTTAAAATTTAATAATTAAAGATTGCATTTATTTACCTATAGTCAATGTTAAGAAAATAAAGTAAACAACTCCAGAACTTAACAGTATGCTTCAAGCCAATTTGTAATTCCACATTTTTAGATTCATTCATTTTAATACAGGCAAAAAATTTAAACACAAATCTACCTTCGGCTGCTTCCTTGTATTCTCCACCAAGGGGTCGCCACAGCAGAATATTTTGCATTGGTAATTTGGCAACGGTTTTATGCCAGATGCCCTTCCTGATACAACCCTCCATGGTGAGATGGGCTCGTGTCCCCATCTGGAATTGAACCAGGGACCTTTTGCTTGCAAGGGGAAGTGTAGAAAATGGTTTAGTAGCTAATTTCAAGCTCACGTGTAGCCTCTGTGACCTATTATAGATTTATTACATGAAAAGTGGTGCTGCACAGGAGTTCTATGTTGGATAATTGTTTTAAGTGGAAATGCATGTATTGTTTTCCACAATACATGCATTTCCACTTAAGTTAAAATTGTCATTCTACTTAAGTAGCTTAATAGAGCACAAGTTGTATAATCAAAATATATTTATAGTAACTAAAGTAAACTCATTCATCACTTTTAGAATTATTAACATTGTATTATTAGATCACGGCTGCCGTTACTAGCTTTAATTACTTAAATATCACTGGGCAGCTTGATTTAAAATGATGCTGTCTATCTGCAAAACAAACATTAAAGCTTTAAACTAAATAGTATGGATTACAAACTACACTATGCTTTTCACAGATGAGAACAGGTTCATCCTGACCATATGTGACAGGCATGATAGGGTCTGGAGAAGGCGTGGAGATAGTTATCCTGCCTGTAATATTGTTCAGTATGATTGGTTTGGTGGTGGGTCAGTGATGATCTGGGGAGACATATCCATGGATGCACAGACCTCTACATGTCATGGTCTTGGGTTTTTTGTAGTTTGGTTTTGTATGTTCTTGAGTTCTTTTATGCTCTTGAGTTTTTTTCAGGGTTTTGAGATTCTTGATTTTTATACTCTGCCATTGCATCCTTGTTCATGTTCATACTTCAGTGTCCTTTGCCTATGTTATTTAGTTCCCTGGATGATCCCTGCTGTGTTCCAGTCTTATATCATTATATCATCTTATGTCCGGGTGTCATGTTCCCAGTGATGTTTTCTGTTTCTTGTTTTATTTTGTAACTAGTTGTGCCTCATTTATTTTGTTCTACTTTACTTCCTCCCCTTGATTGTTGCCACCTGTGCTCCTCTCCCTCCTATTTCTTGTTTGCTCGTTAGTCTCTTTGTATTTATACCCATGCCTCCTCTTGCTCTGTGTCGTGTTGTCAATGTTAATTCCCTGCTCATGTGTGTGTTTCTGCTTCCTGTGGTTTTCATACCTGGAGTTTAAGCTTATGAACTTTGTTAATCTTGGAAATGTTTTGCTTAATAAAAGCCTCTTTAAGTTGTTCTCATCTTGGGTCTTACCTCTCCACATACACAGAAATCTGACACTACGGGCTAGATAATGACGTCCTGACTGCCATTAGGTATAGGGATGAAATGGTACAGTAGGTCCTGAGTTCCTCCTGCTGCATGACAATGTGGTAATCCCCATAGATTCCCATGTAAAATTGTCAAGGTTAGCCATGGGAGTGAGTGTGTGGACCCAGATGCAGGACCGCAGAGCCGACTAGAAGGTAAGAAGGCTTTATTTGCCAAAACCACAAGGAGTTCAAAGTCCATGAAAATCCTTATTTGCCAAGATAATAGGAACACAAGTCCATGAAAGTCCTTAGGGAGCACGAGAGGGCAAGACACAGGGGAGACCACCAGTACAACGCAACAACGAGTAACACGGAAGACGACACTTAAATAGACAAAGACAGACCAATGAACAGACGACAAGTGGACAGGAGCACAGCTGGAGCAATAAAGACAGGGGAGACAAAACAGGGACTAAACAGACTACCAAAATAAGCAAGACTAGACGCAGACAGAGACGAAGACCACTAACAAAGGAAACAGGTGAGGCATGGGGCAAAAGGGAATAACAGAACTCAAAAACTAAACACAAAAACCCAAACCACAATACGGACCATGACAGATTAGCTATTAAAGGGATGTCTTAGAGAGGCAGAGTATCCCAGAAGTAAAGACGGGTAGAGGTTCTCCAATTTGTGCAAAATAAGCATGCATTTATATCACACAGACAGCACAAATTAAACAATAAATATGCATGATCTAGCATAAAACTCATAAACATACCTCGCTGGCTGCACACAACCAAGAGGGAATGAGTCCACTTGCATAACAAAAGATCTTCAAAAGAAAATGTGTAATCCATGTCAACTTGAAAAAATAGCACTTCTTAAACTTTAGCGGACTGTAACTTATCCTACTCTTAATGTTAATTCCCGGCAGAAAAAAGGTGCAACAAGTAAAACATGTCCCGTGCAACACAAAGTGAAAACACACTTCCCAGGTTTCTATATAGTGCCAATACAAAAACAAAGTATTCATAAAATGAATCACATAAAATGTCTTCTTCTTCTTCTTCTTCTTTCGGCTGTTCCCGTTAGGGGTCGCCACAGCAGATCATCTGCCTCCATCTCATCCTATCCCTTGCATCCTCTTCCCGCACACCAATCGTCTGCATGTCCTCCTTCACTACATCCATCAATCTTCTCTGTGGTCTTCCTCTTCTCCTCCTGCCTGGCGGCTCCGTCTTCAACATCCT
>VUQH01088088.1:33210-48041 GCA_015106775.1 Etroplus canarensis
AGGTAAAAGGCTTTTATTTGCCAAAAACCAAGGAACACAAGTCCATGAAAATCCTAGGGAGCACGAGAGGGCAAGACTCAGGGGAGACAACCAGTACGACGCGACAACGAGCAACACGGAAGACGGCACTTAAATAGACAAAGACAGACCAATGAACAGACGACAAGTGGACAGGGGCACAGCTGGAGCAATCAAGACAGGGGAGACAAAACAGGGACTAAAGAGACTACCAAAATAAGACAAGACTAGACGCAGACAGAGACGAAGACCACTAACAAAGGAAACAGGCGAGGCATGGGGCAAAAGGGAATAACAGAACTCAAAAACTAAACACAAAAACCCAAACCACAATACGGACCATGACAGCAATCAATGTGGTCTTCTGCTGGTGTAGCCCATGTGCTTCAAGGGTCAAAGTGTTGTGTGTTCAGAGATATGTATACCTTGGTTGTAATGAGTGGTTATTTGAGTTACTGTTGCCTTCATATCAGCTCAAAGCACTCTTCTCTGAACTCTGACATTAACAAGGTGCCCAGAGAACTGCTGCTCACTGGATATTTCCTCTTTTTGGGACCATCTGTAACCCCTAGAGATGGACATGTGGGAAAATCCCAGTAGATCAGCACTTTCTGAAATACTGAGACCAGACCCGTCTGGCACTGACAACCATGCCACTTTCAAAGTTCCTTAAATCATCGTTCATCCCCATGCTCGCTTTAACGTTCAGCCTAATTGTATTGAGTTGCTGCTGACTTGGTTGGCTGATTAGATATTTGTACTAAAGAGCAGTTAAACACATACCTAATGACGTGGCCAGTGAATGTACACTACTAGTATATTTTTCACATAACACCATAGCAGCTGCTCATAAAGATATTTGGTACAAACCAATCTCACAAAGTTAGTTTCAGTATTCTTACCTATTTTTAACTAGATTGTACGTGCTACAATGAAGCCATTGCATTCTTTGAGGACAGCTGTGCTTGGGTTACACATTACGCAGACATATGCATTGTTTCTGCCTTAGTACTGGCTCACAGTGTCTGATGCCAAGATACATGTCTTTCATTTCTGGGTTCATCCTATCAAAAGTGGATGAGAGACAGCTTTAATTTGATGATGGCAAATTGCAGAAAGAAGCAGAGAGAGAGAGGAAGGGACAAAGAGAGCCCACGAGGGAAACAGATATACTTTAGCTGCAGGAGAGCAAAAAGCACAGCTTTTATTCAGAGTCTGCGCTGAGTGAAATGTCACCTTATTATAAGAGTAGAAAGTCCATTCTCTGTTATCTGAGAGACATGATACCCAGTGTATTTTTACAAAATGTGTGGATCAGTCAGTATGAGGGCATTTCTGGAGCAAGAATGATTTCTCTGATATCATAGCCAAAGCCCTTTACAATGAACTTTTTAAATTATTGTTTTAATTCCCCTTTTACAAACATACTGACTTGTACACTCACAGGCCACTTTATTAGGTATACCTGTTCAGCTGCTCATTAATACAAATCAGCCACGTAGACATATGGTTAAGATGAACTGCTGGAGTTCAAACCGTGCATCAGAAGGCAGAAGAAAGGTGATTTAAGTGACTTTGAAAATAGTAGTTGGTGTCAGATGGGCTGCTTTGAGCATTTACTGATTGACTGGCTAGACTGCTTCGAGCTGTTAGGAAGGCAACAGTGACTCAATCAACCACTTGTTACAACCAAGGTGTGCAGAAGAGCATCTGTGAACACACAGCATGTCAAACCTTAAAGCACACAGACTACAGAAGCAGAAAACCACACTGCCACTCTTGTCTCCTGTCAGGTCGACCCTGTACTAGCAAGTTGTATCTATTGAAGTGACTGGTGATTGCATTTTATATAATGTTAAAATTAAGATGAGGAATAAAACAATTACTAAACACATACATTATAATGATAGGCAATAAATGTATCTAAACAAAACAAAAAATAAACATTGGTGTCAATTTATTAATAAAACCTTACTCAAAAGAGTGCAGCTGTGGCCAACAGTGGTATGGCTCTACTCTCCAAACAAAATTTTGACTCATTTGCCAATAAAAGTCTGAAGCTTATAAAATGCTTATGATTGTTATTCACTTTATCACTCTCAGAAATATGCAAAAAAATACAATCTAAATAAAAGCTGAAGCAGAAAAGTGTATGAATTGCATAATTTGTGCCAAAACTTGTGGCCACGACGGGATGTTTTCATTTATGCTTTTTCATATATATATTTCATATGTGCAATTTATTTATTAATATATAGCTTACTATCAGTAACATTAAATGATTTTATACATTTAATGACATATTAATTTATTCATACATTTTGAATTTGGCTGTTTAGGTCTTCCATACTCAACACCTTCCAGCCTTTCAGAGGAAAGAAAGCGCTTGACGAATTGCAACTATTCCAGTGGATGTCCAAGAAGATGTTTGTTTGCAAAATAAGCACTTTAAAAAGCACTCTGTTTTGATTATTTTGGACTTTTTCTGCCTCTTAGTGGTCAAAAATTCATTATAGCTGTTTTTTAATTGTCCATGAATCATACAAGGAAGCCACATGAGAATACTTTAAATTTAAAAAAAACTTTAAATGATAAAAACCACTATAATTTTTAATTCTATTTCAGTAAAGTGAAGACTGAATTTTAATTGTTCTGTTTTTTATTAAATGTATTTAGGTTAACATTTTAGATGTACGAAAGAGGCCTTTTTGCAGCTACTGCACAATGCTACAAAAACTCGAGTATGCACGATCTGAGATTCACTCGGCCAGCTCCGTAATTCCTGCATTCGTCAGTATGTGTGCTTACTTATTATTACTAATGCAATCTATTTTAGATTTTTATCACCTCACCTTCAATTTCATCATTTGTTTGCAAAAAACTAGAACATTAATACAAAAAAAATCATTCACTCAAGGCAAGATTACAGACAGAAACCAAGCTGAGAGACTAAGGAAATTCTTTAAACGCATCATTAGCTCCATTTGATTTCCACTCCTGTTTAATCCCTCTTATTTTCTGCTTCCTAACTCAACCTTCTTGTTTTGTTTATGTAGCTTAAAAAGCAACAAGCTAGGTTGAATCACTCACTGTATCTAAAAGTGTCATTCTAGAATTCCTCATTTATAATCAGTTAGGACAGCAACATACACATGGACAAATTATAAGGTGTTGCATTTTTGTTACGCTTCTAGATGTGAACACATGTGACTTGTCAAACCAAACAGATAATAATGAAGAACTCGCCATGACAAATTGTTTGTAGAGAATACCCTTGTACCAGCTGAGGCTGGATATTGCGGTGCCTTTTTGGTGTGTGCACTTTGTATGTAAACACGATATAGCCACGTAAAAGAGAGCACGCTATATTAGCTGTGAGACCACTAAGCAATATGCATCTTGTACTGGATTCAGAATGTGATTTTTTTCTCAATTTCATTTTCAATTTGATTGTAATCGACATCTTACACACTGTTTTTAAATAGATTTATTAGTCATACAGTATTGATTTAAATCACTGCATTAATAAAAATAATTCTTATGTAGCAAAGACTGATCACATTTAGTTGGTTATCTGTGCTGTTAATTTCCTGTGCTTCAAACTAGCTCCCCATGGTCGCTGTGCAACCACTAAAGGCATATCCCCAAAAGCCCCAATTTCATCATGAATGTTGACCTGACCCCACTTGTCATGAAGTGAGGCCAGATGCCATGGTCAATTATTGTTTTGTTTTTTCTTAGGTATACTGAATGATTAAGAACCAATGTTTGAAGCAGTGAAGTCGATTCCATAATATCCCTGATTTTTTTTTTAACCAATTTCAGCAACAGCAACACAGACAGAAATGGTGTCAGACACAACATGGTATCACTATGAAAGTATATGATCCCACAATCAATTTGGTTTTTGTATTGTGTAGATCAGATGAATAGTTACTGAGCTATGACTAAAAATGTGAAAAAACACCACCAGAAAACACCACCTGGTGGCTCATCTATATTTTCAATCTAATTGGTTCCATATCTGATGAAGGTCCATCACTATTCCATAATTCAGAATAGTTTTTGCACTATGATGACATCAAGGATTTGCCGCAGAAGCACTGATGATTCCATCATATCCCTGCTTTTTGGGGATATAACAAAATGACCGCCAAGACAATTCACTGTGGCTAGACAGACTCAGGCAGGCTATTTTCAGAAACCCACTAAGCTAAAATGCATCATAAGGGAATTTATTAGCATGACAATTATGAATGATTTATATTTCCTCTTGCCACTATTTGGCATGTTATACATTTGCTATGTAGAAACCTAAGATCCAGATTCTGGCCAATAATGTCACATTAATGTAAAGTTAATAAATCAGAACAGATCAGGATTAAAGATCAGTCCTGTATTCCATTTGTTCTTCCATATGTCTCTCCTTCTTACTGAATCACTGTCTTGAACCCCTGTTTGTTATATTACCATCGCTCCTCTCTTTTTAACACACAGGAGCCATATGGATGTTGGTTGTGCTGCAGGGAGAGCTGAGTATGGGAAGATTATTGATGTTTGCTCTCACAAAGCCAAGGTCTAGGCCATGAATCGCAAACTCCAGCCTCTACTGGCCCCAGACATTAGCGGCCTCAGATAAGACATGAAGGATAGCCTGCATTATAAGAAAAACAGCTTCACTGCATACTCTCCCAACCCTCCACACATACAACACACACATATAAACACAACACATGCACAAAAAGGCCAAGTACAAGCAGCTATTTCTCCACCAGCAACGGTGTTCTTGTGTTGCTATCGATCACAATACTTTGTGTTTTAAATGTTTAGTGATGTAACATAGGAAATAGTATCCAACTTTGTGTGCAGATTTTAGATACAAAAAAAAATTGAGTACGTCGAAGTTGCAGGCATAAAGAAATGGATGGGAGAAGGAATGAGAAACTGGATATTACAAATTATAAATGATAAACATGTAGTTCATGGGCGCACTTAAAACTGGACTACAATAATCTGCATGATCAGGATTGGGTATAAGGAGCTGTGAGACAAGCAAAATCAGCAGAAATTCCATTTTCAGTTTATCCAGTGCAGCACTTGGATCTAAAATGTACACATCATAATTCAAAATTAAAGGCAATGTTAGTCCTCTAAACACCAGTGCACTATTATGACCGCATAGCACCATCCAATAAGCATTTCCTTTGACCTTTGCCCCATACTGATCTAAGGGTCAGAAGTCTTGCTCTGGTGACTGTCTGTGGCCTCTTGCCTGGACCTCTCAAGTCAGAAGAGTTCAAAGGTCAAGCTACAGCCTCTAAAGCCATTAGACATGTGGTCCAAAGCCATTCATTATCATCTACCCCCCTGAGACAACAACATGTTTTAATAGTATCTGACCCTTCGCCTGCCTGGCATGGAAACCCTGCCCTGCACCTGAACCATGAACAACCCTGGCAAAGTTTGAAACAGCAAATGGCACTCAGAATAGCAATGAAGCCAGAGGTCATTACAGCCAGAGGAAAGTTTTTGTTTTATCCAGTTTGTGAGGATTTGTGTTTTGAGGTTCTCTGGAGAGAAAGCTTCAACAAAGGCATTAAATCTGAGAAACTTCAAATGAAATTAAAGCAAGGTGCGAGGCCAAAGTGTGACACAAACTTGCATAATGCCTCAAGGTGCCTCAATCTGGGTTGTGAAAGGGCTTTTTGTTGAATTCCATTTTATTTTGGAACCAGAATGAATAAATATTTAAAGATAGACGAGTTCTCTATTCACTGATTGTTCTTGTTGATTACTTCTGAGGTGTCCGGTGAGTGCATATGGATACAGATGAATCTTGCTTTGGATTCAGTTCAATTAAATTTTATTTATATGGCACCAGTTCACAACAGCAGTTGTCTCAAGGCACTTCGTAGCTGTAGATTACCACACAGCAAGATCTGAGACGATTTTTAACACTTTCCATGTCATGAGGATGTGTGAGCTCAGCCCTGATTGTGGTTATAATGGGCTGAGGTGCCATCTAAGAGCGAGAAAGCATGTGCATAGATAAACCCTGTCCCCTGCACACAAATACAAACTGACACACACCCTCACTCACACACATGATCTTGATCAACAGTGCCAAGCTCCTTCATTATTTAATCAGAACCACTCTTTGCAGTAGCTAAATTATTTAACAAGTGTATGTTCACACAATCCCTCGCTGAAAGGTAGTACAAGGGTTTTCTAAAAACCCACTGCTCCCCCACACAGCTGCCACGAAGCACACTGTTTCTTGGCTTTAACTGTTCCCCATTTCTGTTATCTTTAAGTCTCCTCCTGATCTCTTGAGTAATACTTTTACAAACACAGCGAGAAGAATTAGGAGACACTGGGTTAGCTAACTAATGTGCTACATATTTCAATAACAGATTTGCTGAATAGAACAGAGAAGAGCAGTTTGTCTCCCTCCTGCTCCCCTCCTGGCATCCTCTGGACTCATAGAGGCAAACACACAGTCAAAAGGACAGAGACACTAATTCAGGATGCAGATGGACACACAGACAGACAGATGGACTGAGGAAAGGACAGACAGATTTCTATTGGCTCTTGGAGATAGCATCACCCAGACTATAGGCCATGTCTGTCCCAGTCTGACTGTCTTTGCAGCACAACCCCTTCCTGTGATAGAGAGAGCTAGAGGTCCAAAGGGCCAACTCGCTTCCTGCTCCTTCTGGCCTCACCTCCTCCCAAGTTGCCACTGCCCTCAAACCCTATATTTCACACTTGAAATGCACAAGACACACGTGCACACGCCACACATCCCGCCCACAAAGGAGGCCCTCCCTGCAGGAGCCCAGTGACTCTTCCAGGGACCAGACAGGTGGTAGGAGCAGAACGGGCACGAGAATGCCAGCCCACTGCCAAGGGCTCGGTGCCAGTTGGCACACAGTTAACAGGAGCACTCCCTCAATGTAGAGCACAGTACACACATGAAGATAACAGGCCTACACATATGCTTGCCTTAATGTACTTGTGAGGACCTTTCAAAACTTCCCTTTTAACCCACAAACAATCTTGAAGAACTGAAAACTTGCCAAAAAAGCCAAAATCAGCTCAGTCTTATAACATGAGCAAACAAACAACTACAAAAGAAATTCAAACACATAAGCACATGCTATGATAATGCCTCTACACAGAACTAGAAACAAATGGAAGTCATCCATACACTTGACATAAAGCATTATGTTGCCAAACAGAATTTAAATTTGTGAAATTTGCAGGAGTTTTCTGTTAAGGATTCTTCTTGTGCTTCCAAATAATTGAATTTGATGCAACATAGCTAATCATATAATAACATTTCACCAGCTGAGCATTTCCTTTCAGTAATTTTTAAGTGTTTATTAATAATAATAGCATTTTTTTTCTCAATGTATTATTTTTTATTAGAAGAAGAAGCATCATTTTAGTATATTCTGCATGACCTAATTAATTTAAGCACAGTCAATTCAAAACTGCAGTGAAAAGCCACATAACTGCAAAGGTACAAGGTGTTGACCCCAAGCCTTCATTTGAAAGGTGCAATTTAAAAAAGGTTTATGATAATCTACAGCTAAGATAAACCGTGAACATCTTGTTTAAAGTTAACCAAGGTCAAATAGTCTGAAGGAGAATAAAAAGTTCAGTTTGGGAATATTCTTCCTTCTTTTGAACACAGAGCAGTGGTACATTTATGTCCACTCATTGCTTGAAAGCTACGGGATAATTAAAAGTGCTACAGGAGAAAAAACACTTCAACTGGTATATCCTAATCTGTTGGTAACGTAAACTTCAGAATTATTTAATATATTACTTGTAATAAATATCAAACTTAAATACATCAGAATGCTTTTAGGTGATCCATTTGTGGCAATCGTATAAATGTATTCTTAGAAATTTCAGGCCCCAAATTTTATTTTCTCCATAACAAAAAATGGCCCTAAGTAAATATTTCAAACTCAGCTGTCCGTCTGGTGGCGCAAATCTTGCATATACAGAGATGTGCATACCCTCTCACACATGTCACTGGCAGACTTTGCAGTATGAGTGCTGATCGCCATATGCCAACTAAAAGAAGACTGATGTCTCCACTATCTCTGTATTGGACACCCACACATCACGCTATTTTCATGAGCACTAACATTTTCCCTCTACATTACAAAGCTCTTTTAAAAGGCAGTTATATTTATACACAGAAACATTCTGCATCTCTAAAACAACCAACACCCATCAAGAAAGTAAGACTTTGTGACCACCTCGGTATTTTACTTTTCCAACTCTTATGTGTAAGCAGTCAACAGACTCATGAGAGCCTGGATAGAAATTGTAATAAAAAAATTCTATTGACTGTGAAAGAAGTCTCTAATTATAAACAGTCCTACTTTTTTATTCAGCTCAAGCTGACAAACTGACAAGAACAATTGTCTTCCCCTCCCCCTTGGAGACATTACACTTTGATAAAGAGTGTGTTCTTCCTGTGTGAGAGCAGAAAATAAAGTGTCATAATACCATTCCTCAACAATGAAAGATCTGACAAGACATCTACAGGAGGTTTTATGAGATGGTGGGAACTTGTTTTGTTGCTTTACTAATTTATATGAAACTTCCACAATGATAGAATGCGGCAGGGTGGAGAACCCACTGGGTTTGCGTCATAGGTTTGCTGTCCCAGCAGCTGGCACGGGTCTGGTCCAGGACAGTGCTACTATGCAACCGTGTTGCCAAAGGACAATGTTCTCGCAGAGTCACGGTGATCTACTCCAAGAAGATACGGACAGACGGGAAGAAAGAAGTTAAATAGTTTTGACATTAGCCGTGTTTAACAGTCTGCTATCCAACTATCTCCTCATTCTTTTTTCTTCTCATTTCATCCCACCTGCACACATTCACTCCAGCAAGGCTTGCACTTGCCTTCATTCTATCCCCCCCCCAAAATAATTCTTTTTATTTTACAGAGATTAAAGGTACTTTAATATTAAGGAGTGTTTTAAGCTTACCAACTGACACACACTTTTATTGTCTGCGCTTCAAGAATCCAACCTGCATTCCCTGCGTGCACACACACACACACACACACACACACACACAGAGCACTAAACATGTCGACATATGCCAGCAGGGGCAGAGCAGGGAGGATAACCGTTACAAAACTAACACTGCTTAATGGCTTTCTGTTCTCTGCTGTTTCAGTCAGGAGTCTCCTTCAGTGATGTGCTTAGTCTTTGCTCTGTAAAACAGCCCCTTCTCCTTTCTCCTTGCTTCCCCCTCCTCCTCCTGGTCTTGAGAGAGGTCCTGTCCTGGGCCAGTAGAATTGTGGCCGACCTTTAACCCTTGCTCGCTAATTACAGCACCATGGCGACACTTCAAGTACTTTGTCGCCCCTAATACCACAAAAAGCGATTGCATGTGTGCACACAAAGGACACACACGTCAGTCCTACATTCCAAAATGCTTCAGCAACAACACAGCACACATACACACAGATGCAGAAAACACTCACTTGCACATACAGCTATGCACACACATTGTTCCAGCGTGCTTGCTCTACAAAGTCATTTAATTGGGGCCCCAATTCAAATCTGAATGGCAGGGATTCCTGTGACCCAGCCATTATAATAGAGCGCCCCCATCCCTCCCACCTCCATCTCTTCCTCCTCATCACTCCCACTTAACCACCAAATCCCATTCTTCTGCCTTCACCTTTTTTATTCTTTCTCCTCATTTTTGTTTACAGAAGGGAGAGAAGCCAATAGAAAAGCAGAACTTTTCTTCCTTTTCGGTCTAGCAGCTAACAGCTTTCCCTCTCCTTGTTTGCCCAGTGTTCACTGTCCCCCTTGTTATCATGAGACAGACATTTTGACACTTCTGGGTTCTGTCTCCTGCCCTGAGCCACACTCTGAGCCCAAGTTATAAATGACATTCTGAAGAGCCATCTAACTGCATTAAATAGAGATTTAACCTCAAGTTTTGTTCCCATACATCTCTGAAATGGGAATATAATTTAAAAGAGACATTCTTATAAGAATGCACATTAGTCCGACCTTTGAACCTGTTCCTCCTGCAGAGTAGGGCAACAGTCAACTGTGCATGGCCAGGGCCTTTGGGTTAAATGAGAAAAAAATGAAGCCACTGCCCCATGGTCACCCAGTTGGACTGATGAGCTTTGGAATAGAGTGCACTAGCCTGAGAGGAGACAAAGACCAGAACCTAGGATCTGACTCCAGGCATCAGAGACTTTTCTTAAGGATTTGGAATGTCACTGCTCTAGTTGGTAAGGAACCAAAACTGGTGTGGAGGTGGTGATACAAACCAGCTATAGTTGGGCTCACCTCAACTCCCATCACAGTTTCTGGAATTGAACTCCTACAGAGGGTCTGGACTTTTCTTTTCTGGTGTTGTCCAGGGTGACCGGTAGTGGGCAGGTGTGGGAACACTCTCTAGCCCAGAGCTGAATGTCTGTGTTGTAGTTTTCCACCTCTATGTGATATTATATATATCATCTAGATTGGTCTGGCGGCCTTTTTAAAGGGCTAAAGACAATTATACAGAAAAGTGTGTACGTACTATGGAATGGTGGAGGAGTAAATGGGGGATGAAAAACTGACTATGGAGATCAATGCAATGGGGAAGCAATACAGAGATGAAAATAGAGTATTCAGGAAAAGAAAGAAAGGAAAAAGGGCACAAATTTACAGTGAAACAAAAAAAAAACAGTGGTTATTATTGATGAAAAAGACAATGGGGATGGGACTGAATTTGGATTAGTTATGGAACACACTCCTTTGCTCTCACTCTTTCCATCTCCCTCTTTTTTGCACACATTCAGGCAGGATTGTTAAGCTGGGAATTCCTCTCCATGCTGTGCACACTTGTGCATGGCAGGCACAGCATTCATTATGTATGCCCCACTCACACCCTTCTCTTTGCGTGGGTCAGTGCCACATACATGCACTCATACACATCTACATACACACTTACATGCACACACTAATGCAAAAAGGGATGCATGTATGCTAAGTGGCCCACAGACACAGAAGCCTTTAGTCAAATGCCAGGGATGCTGCATCAGGGGCTAAAGCAGTTGTTCTGCATCTCCCTCTTTTTCTCAGTCTCACACACACACACACACGAACGCCTTACTCACACACATTATGTTTCCTATCTAGTGACTGTGCTAACATGCTGGTCCCTGTCCTTTTCATATTCAGATAAAAGATATCAGTGAAGAGGAGAGTATAAAGGTAGATGTTTGCGCAGAGATAGAGGGGGTAAAGTAATGCTCAACATTTTTAAAACAAAAAAAAATCTGATTGCTGAATTATTCTTTTTTAAAGATTGCAAGGAAAGAGTAGACGGGACAAAGCAATGAAAAAGGCCACAACCCTCATTTTTCACTTACTCCACCCATCCTTGCTTTTTATCCTTTGCTCCTTTTGCCTCCAATAACAGGAATGCTGCTCTCAACCTCCTCTCTTTTATCTTTTGTTTGAGCATATCTGTCTTCTCCAAGTCTATATCCTGTGCTATCCATTTTTCTGTCTTATCTGTGCAAATTCATGTTGTGCTGCCGTTCTCTTTATGTGCTTCACATCACATCTCTCTCGCTCTCCCTCTTCTTCTCAGTTTGACCCCACCTCTCAATGTTAGTGAATGTCCTCTTTCTCCTTCTCTATTGTGCTGACGGCAGTGCCAAAAGAGGCACACTGTGTGTATATATACGTCTGTGTGTGCGTGTCTGTGTTAGTTGCTTCTCTGACCCTCTAATCAGTGAGAGGAGAAACAGAGGAGGACTTGTGCTGCCCAGCAGGGTCAGAGGGCGTGTAGAGTCAGCCATTACCCTCTTTCACAGACACACATACACACAGACACAACTCCTGGGCTTCACGCCCAGTGAGGCATCTGCCTCTGAACAGACAATCTTGTGTACAACAGCACAGCAAAAAAATGTACACACACACACACACACACACACACACACACACACACACACACACACAGACACACAGGAATAGATAGGGAAGACCGAGCTACTCTGTATCTGTGCACTCTTTGACTGCTTCAACCCCAGGTCACCTTATCAGCTGTGTCTCATCTATCATAGGCACAACTCTCACTCTCCACACACTCACACACACACACACACACACACACACACCTCCTAGGAGACAATTTTAGTTTGTGTGGACATGGCTCTAGTTCCTCCAGCGGACTGCTTTGGTGCACAGGGTAAAGATGCTGTGTAAACAACATCTAATATGACTCATCCACTTGTGAGAGAATCACTCATGACGTATGAACACACAAAGATGCACACCTCACATCGTCAAGAGAAAATTATGTACAGAAACAGGAAGTCCACAGCCCTCTAATGGATTAATGACTGACTGAACTAAAAATTCAAAAGTGATCATTTTATATCAGTTGACGTACCTATGGTCTTAAATGCCACAACAGGTTAATGTTGGAGAGCTGACACACAATGTGCAGTATAGACACATACTGAATAAGTTAACAGCAACAACGCTTGGTTAATATGAATCATCTATACAATGTATGGGTGCATTTCCACAGACAATAATTACTGCTAATGGCATACAAATACCAAAACTGAAGCACAGACTTCTTGGATGGGCTCTTGGCACAATTACAGTACAAACCATTAGAAATGCAACAAAAGGCCCCAATTTCACAAACCTGGTGGTAAGATCCAGTTCAGTGACTTGAATTAGCTTAGGCAAAAACCCAGCAGGTCGCTTGTGTCTATAACCATCTGTGACAGCACGTACCTGTCTCTCATAGAGGCTTCACCCCTAATAATACAAACTGTAAGCCTGAATACTATTTAAATCAGCAAAGTTTTTGAAAATATTAACTACATAAACAAAATTCATTTTGTGCATCAGATTGCCAACATATTTGTGCTGCGAAGTTGGTAATTTAATATGGATGTCTATGAGGATCTAGCTTTTGGAGCTAGACTCAAGTGGCCATTTGAGAAAGTGTAGTTTTTGACACTTCTGTGTTGGCTTAATTTTTCAATGCTGAAGGTTGGCAAACTGTTAAAATAGAGCTTAATGTGGTTAAAAAGTTATACTGTCATGGTTTTCTGGGTAACTCAGGAAATCATAAATTCCTTATTATTGCTCTTAGTAAGACCTGTGTTTTCCCTATTATGACAAGTAAAAAAGTATTTTGTGGAAAAGGTTTATTGCTACCTGTAACCTAGAAATAAAAAAAGACTTCTTAAAGCTCATTTAGACTCTTCTCACACAAGTTAAAGTTTCCATCTGTGCATTTCTAAAATAAAAAAACTTACTGAGAAGGATTCATTCTATTATTTACTTTATCGGTAGATTAGTGGACATGTCAACATTTACTCAGGGCTGGTTAATGAACAAGAATAACAGGCTGTCTAGTTTCAGCGTAAAGGGCTCGAGCCTAAAAATGTATGGATAAGAAGAATGCCAGATTTTCAGCCAATTACTTGCATTCAACTTCACGGTTTTCTTCAGAGCAGTGAGCCGGCAGCAGTTGAATTATATCACTTATAGTTGTTGGGCATCATAATTGTCACCATCATTGTTGTCATCCTACTACAGCATGTACTTTCATCACACATATGTTCATGTTGAAAATACAGTCATTGTCTTTGTGCACTAATCTTTTCATCTCCCCTGTCCTCTGCTCTGCACTGTTGTCCTTCTCCTTCACCTCTTCTCTTTCCAGCACCCTCTTTCAAAATCATTCTCCTCTCCTGCTCCATGTGACGATCCCACACTGTTCCCTGTAGACTGAAAGAAAGGCCGGCTTAACATTGTAGCAGCTTGGCAACCAGGCACTAAAACAGGGGGGTGTAAAAAAAAAAAAAAAGAAAGAAAAAAAACCCCTGTGTTTTCCCTTGAGCCTCTTCTTCCCTCCATCTCTGACCCATGTTTCTCTACCCTCTCTCTGTCTCTCTGATTCCCTTCTCTAAGCTGGCTGATGGTGGTGGGGTCGGGGACCCTGGCTGAGTGGAACTCATTACAGACTCCCTTCATTTCCATTCTGAGTGGGGCCTGGAGAGAGAGTGCACACCAGGGCATTGAGGTGCACTCGCACAGGGAACAGGGTGAACACATTGAGCAAGACACCACTTATGAAGAGTGACGGCCAACAGAAACAGCCTTTAATACCCCACAGAGGAATAAGAAGAAGGGGGTGGGGAGGGAGAGAGGCAGGCTAGTACGTTAACCACTGAGAGAAGAAAGAAGGGAGGGAGAGGCAGCAAGGAGAGGAAACAGCAAAGGAAGAAAATGGGAGGAAAGGCAGAGAGCAGGGCAAGCTGTGGGGCAGACAACAAGAAGGCTTATTTAATAAACATGAGCTGGAGCCCAGTGCAATTGAGTGCTACAACGGAAAGCTTATGCAGATGAGAGGCGACCTAATGACTAAATGGAGTGGATAGAGAAAAGAAAAGAAAAGAGGAGGGAGAGATTAAAGAGGAAATGGAAGGCAGAGGCGAGGGAGTAGTGTTTAAGTGTCTGTGATGGAGTGTAAACAGAGGAGTTTCTCTTGCTGTGTAGAGAAAGACTTTGTTAAACACAGGGAAAGAGGAGAACTGAAGACAACATAGCTTTTGCCCATCATGCAGCTGTGCAAGGTTAACATCAGACAATCAACAGTACAATGAGAGTGCAGCTGGTACGGCCTTGTATAACCTCATCAGGAGAGGAAATGTTTAGATGAAAAGCATATTCTGGTTAAGTGTTTTCGTGGCAGCTCACCCCCCCCCCCCCCCCCCCTTTTTCGTTTTT